>JAQHUG010000108.1:3912814-3925199 GCA_028555095.1 Dicrostonyx torquatus
AAAAGGCAAACACTCTGGTTAGCCAAAGCCTGCAAAATTCTGGCTTAATTTTTCTCTCTCCAAAACTGAAATATTTCTAACTCCACAAAATGTCGGGGCATGCATTAGACAGAAAACAACCATAAGCAAATAAATTTCTGTTTAAAATTAGTACACGTATATGCTATACTTACTAGGGGTAATAGCCATGCAGAAATAGGAAAGAAAATGAATTTAGACTCTAGGCTTTGTGGTGATTCTGAACTGAGGTCCTTGGCAACTCCCATTGGTAGTGATTGGGGATAGACCTTTTAAAGCTAATGTGAGCATTTCTCCATTTCTGTTTACTACTGAGTTGACTGATGGTCACTTCTTGCCCTTAAGGATCTTAGAGTTTAATACGGCCCCTTTTGTACCTGAACTTTAGTTTCATTTTCTACACACCCTCATAGATTCCCTTCAATATTTCCTCATCTATAGGCTTCACAACTGTTTCTTGTGAGGACAGGACCCTTCTCTGTCTCCAGCAGCTCTTGTGCCTCCTGGGAAGGACTGGCACTGTCTGGGTCCCTCTGCTGCCCTATCATGGCTACAGTTCTCCCAGCTGTTGTTGATGGATTCTTATGGGAGCTGTGGTCAAAGCCAACATCTCTGTAAAGGCTAGAAATGGCAGGTGGCTTCGTTTATGGTGTGTGCCATTACAGATGATAGGAGTGGAAGAGAAAAACTTGTCAAACAGTTTTAGGGGCAGAGACCCTGGAAGTGAACAATTTCAATTCTTTTTCTTGAAGTTGGAAATGTCCTTGGTCCTGTCTGGAGTTCTGTTCTTACCAGGGGCCAGGAATACCCTGGAGAGGCTTGCTTCCTGATTGCTTATTTCTTTTCCTAAGTGAGCACAGGTGCCTTGAAGTTGAGTATAAAGTCTGTCTAAAACTGAGAGGAGATACATTATGGGTGGGCCAACTGGACTGAACACCTCACCCAGGTTTTCACCATTAGCCCTCTACAAAGCCCCAAGATCAGCACCTCAATGGTACTCTATTTCCTGGGTTCAGCTCCAGCTACAGGATTTCTATCTCCTTTCTTTCTCTTATGGTCTCCAGAAGTAAACTTATTTCCGAAACTGACCCTCTGTAATCCATTAATTTTGTTCTTCAGATGCTCTAGGTCAAAGGCGAAGCTACTTACTCTGAAATTTTTCTGTGCCTGTGAGCTAGCTCCCTAAGTTCTGAGTGAAGCCCTCCTGAGGTGAGAAAGCCTCCACTGAACTCAAAGTCTCCCAGCATCACCCATGTTATCGGTGGGCTTTCCAGCTATGGAACATCCCACCCATCTAACAAACAGTCAGTGCGCTAGAGACAGAAGAGCTGGTGATGATGTAAGATGGAGTCTCTCTCAGTCTTTGTTAGAGATGTTTCCCTGAGATGGAATGAGCAGATGATGTCAGAGTGACCTGTGCTAGTTGTTACTGATGGAGAACAAGTGGACTCATCCTTAGACACATGTTGAATTTTTAAATCTTTTAAATTTTAGTTTATGTGTAGCAGTGTTTTGCCTGCTTGTATGTCTGTGCAGCACTTGTATGGTTGGTTTTGGCAAAGGCCAGGAGAGGTCATTGGATCATCTGATATTGGAATGACAGATGTTTGTGAGTGGATGTTTAGTGCTAGGAATTGAGCTCAGGTCCTCTGGCAGGGAGGCCAGTGTTCTTAATCACTGAGCTCTCTATCCAGCTCTCTTAGACATAATTTTAAAGAACATAAATTTACAAGAACACCTCAATCTCTGTTGCTGATTTACTAAAAAAAGTTCTCAAGTGTATTCTCTTGGAGGTATAGATTTATTCATTTCACTAACACACATATTTTTAGTTTACAAGAGTATGCCTGCTGTCAGAGTTGTTAAGATTTAATGACTGAGTGCTTTGAAAGTCCATTAAGAGAAAGCCAGTACCACAATAGGCTGAAAACCAGAATCTTCTTCTAGGCAGAGACATGCCATTGCCCCCTCTATAAATTAATCCAGTTGTGCCAGCAAACGAAGTAGCCAAGGTACCACCCCCCAGGAAGGTGGGCTCCCACTAAACCACTCAACAGAGGTAGGAGAAATAATTATACCTTTAATGAGATAATGTACTTTTCCTTCCCAGATTCGCCACTTCCTAGGGCAGTACCTTCACGGTGTCAGGAAATTCTGTTAGGTCTGGCTCTCTTTCTGAGTTCTAACTCAGAATTGTGTAACTTTTCCCTTTCCTTCCCTTCTCACTCTTTTGGGTGTTGGCCCGAATCTGAGTATGCCTTTTCAGGCAATTTGGACTTCCTTACCCTTTCTCGAAAGCTTTCCTCTGTGCTGTGTGGCTGCTTGTCCATCTTATGGCTGACTTCCAAGCAGGCTTAGTGCCAAGGGTCCAGCTTGCCCTCTTAGTGTTCCGCATCTTTCTTTTCCAGGCAGGTGCGGGGATTTAAAGCTTGCTTGCTTTAGCGTTTTCTTTTAAACTAGCACAGTTGACTTTGAGCTTCTTTCTGAATCCATTCTTGAATCATTTGTAAATGAGACCAAGAGCCCCAAGAGTTCTGATTTCTTCAGTAGCACATGGTGGTGTGATCATGAAGGAACAGCCACAATGACCAGGAGCATTAACTAATTGGTGAAGGTGTATCACAAAACAATCCCATACCAGTCTGGAATTATGATTACTAAAAGAGATGTTTATTTAAAGGGAAACATTTACAGATCACCGTCCTAGACAACAGCCCTCTGCTAGACCAGGAAAGGAGTCTAGCAGCCAGAAGCAGAGCCAGAAGCAAGGTGGGGAAAGCAGGGGCACTGCTGCTTTTTAAAGTGAAAGAGACCACACCCAAGTGGGCTGGTATCTTAAAGGCTATTGGCTGAAGAAGCAGAAGGAGCTCCCGCAGCAAATTGGGCTTGGCTACCCATTATCAATGAACCAACTGAAGAGACAGATGCAGAGAAGTACAGGAAAATATTTAGTTCAATGTTGAAGATGTGGTCAGCAGTTCATCTTGGGGTGCTCACATGAGGTTTCGGTTAAATGGACAGCAGGAGCTATGCCTAACTGCTAAGTAGTCATGGCTAAGGTGTGGTGTTGCCCATCTTGGTCTTGGTTCCACCCCTTTGCTGCAATATGGTCTGACAATGTTACAGAAGAGGATAAAAACACTTCTTGGGAGGCAAAGACCTTTTCTGGCTGCCACCAGGCCTCAGCCTTTTTCTTCTGGCAGCATGGCCAGTTCCCTGGGAGCTACTGGTCAACAGTCTGATAGCTGAAGGAGAAGTGCAAATGCTTCTCTTCAGAATGTCTTCATTTCTTCCAGCACAGTTTCCGACCTCCCGAAATCAAGGCGGCTTGTGCACACTGAGAACAGAACTAAGCCACCTCCCTTTATCCTTGGGAAAGAGTCATCGCTGTGCAATTATTTAGTTGATTATAACCAATTAAACTCCAAAGAGAAAGAGTCAGCAAAAGAGTCACTAAAAGATAATAAATTAGCCCAGAACTGAGGACTCAGAGGAGTTGTTCATGCCAAGGGTTTGGCCTTGAAGAAGGGTTGGGCAATCCAGGAAAGAGAAAGAATAGATTCCTTTAAAAGGAAAAAGGAAATGAGTAGCTGCCTAGTCTCACCCAATCACTGGAGAGCAGACTGCATTGCAAATACAATATAGACTGCAAACGATAATAATCCTGATTGGAGCAAGAGAAAGCATCATGGGAAATTCATATTAGTGTTTTACTGGATAAGGTGGACTTTTATAGACATAAAGAAGCTGGGAAATCAGATGCCCTAGACAAGATGGATTACACTAAGACTGTAAAATTCTTGCTCTTAGCACATCAGGAGAATTTGCTTGTTTTCTTCTTAGTTCCCCTTTCAGCTTCCTGAAGGGATACATGAAAACTGTTGCCAAAGTTGTTTACAATCAAGTTGTCATGTTTACAGGTCCTTGAAAAGCTGGTGTTATTCTTTGATAAATGAAAAACGATGCCATTGTCCCCTCCAAAATAGCTGAGGTTTTACTTGAACCAAATCTGCTTGGAAATGTTAAGCTGGTTACACAGAACTAATGTGCCTCAAGGTGGTCATTCTCTCTGGATTAAAGCCTGGGAACAATTGTGGCTCCTGTTACAAGGAAAATTACAATGGGCCATTATGGAAAGGGACAAAAATCTCTGTTCCCAGAGGAGGACTGACAAGCTGCAAGTCCCCTTCTGCATGCCAGCACAAAAGCCCGATTGCTTCAGATTGTTTGTTTGTGCAAATTGAAGAGCAACATGAATTCTAAGAGTGGGGCTGTGGAGTGGGGAGAGGCTCCTGATTGGCTGGGCTTTGCTCCGGGTCGGGCAACCAAACGGACAATCCCTGTCACATTCATTCTGCACCCCGAAAACCTCTAGAACAAGCCTTGTTATTAGATTTCAGAGGGGAAGTTTATGCTTTGGGGATAGATTTTTGGAACTGTAGGACCTGCAGCATTAGATCTAATCAAAGACCCAATTCCATACTTTCTCCATTGCCTTGGCCTAAATCAGACTACAGTGATCATCATGGCAGACGTTCCTGTGACACTGAGCGGGACAGAGTGCAATGGGGACAGACCACCAGAGAATGGCCAACAGCTTATCAGTCAAACCAGCAAGGACAGAGCTGATGCTGATGGGACTCAGCCATACTACAAGGTGGAAGCCAGTCTTGAAGATGTACCCACAAGGAGAAATCAAGAAGAAAGTGGAACCTCTAACGAGAGCTTACTACCCGAAGAGCCTGCAGGTGAGAACATTCTTTGTGGTAAAACGTTTCCTTTGCTCAGTTCAATTGTTTTGATTTACAAAGCCCCTTTCTCTCCCCCCTTTAATATAAACTGGCGTTATATGAATAAGCTGGAGCCAAGAAATACAGACCCTTATCCCAAGAAGGACTTCTATCATAAAGACTCACAATCTAGGCTTCTCTGATAGCTTTAAAATTCCACGGTTTTCTTTCCTGAACCCTGAGCATTTTCACTCAGAAAAAAGCAGAATAATAGTAACCACCTTCATTGGGTTGTTAGAATAATTTCTAAATGTTAATGTTAGCCACTGCTATTTATTGTTAGACCACAAGTCCATTGTCATTTGTAAAAAGAGAACTCAGAATTTTAATATACCCTTCTGTACATGTCTAAAGAGGTCTGAATCCATAGTTCTCTCTCTCTCTCTCTCTCTCTCTCTCTCTCTCTCTCTCTCTCTCTCTGTGTGTGTGTGTGTGTGTGTGTGTATGAGAGACTATCACTGTGGAAGCTAATTATTAAATATATACAATCAAATTTAAAAGAATGAGAAAAGTAAAGTGATAATTTTTACTAATCCTAATTAAAGCTAAAGACATTACCTAGAATCAGAACTGATCATTTGTGAACCTTTAGCCTTGTGTGTTGTCAGTGTTACAGTACTTGTGTTTTCCCCCAGAAAACCCAGAAGAGAACCTCTTTGTCGTTCACAAGGTCATCAAAGATCTTTCTCTCCAAGAAGCAAGTGCTGAGGACATGGCATTCAGAGAAGGTAACAGGAGTCCCAGTTTCCTAACCTGACTGGCTGGATAGGATGAGCACACTACATGTGATGCTTTGGATGTGTGCTGCCGAGTCGTGGTTCCAAGCAGTGACCTCAAAATCTTCCAGCTGCTTTGGGCAGATACACGAGTGTTGTCTTCTGTGGGTTCCACCCTACCCAACTTTCCAGGCGGCTTAAGTCCCAAATTGTACGGATTGATCGAATTGACTGGCATGGCACTGTGATAGCCATGAGAGGTTAGCCCCCTATGTGGTGCTCCAGACCGGTGTTGGGCAGCTTCTGGAATGGTTCAGAAACAGGTTCAGAATAAAGCCTTCTAAAGGAGCTTCATAGGATGAGTTACTCCGTGGGAAAATTATGTCTGAAGCAAGTACAGAGCCGCTAAGTATTTCTTGTCAAAGAAGTGTGCCCCAGAGTGATGAGAGCGATGTTTTTTATACAACTATGAGACAAAAAGTACACTAAAGTAACTATGGTACCGTGCAAGTAAAGTCAGTGGACAAGGTTACAAAATCTTCTAAACATTTTATTCTAAGGTAATATTACATCAAAAGTTTCTGAGTACAGTGCAGAACAGAATCTGTTAATCAATCACCCTTTCTCTCTCTTGAAGCAGTAAACAGCTTATCTCCAAATTAAAGTCAGCATGCAGCGCCTAACCAGTTTAGTTTAGGACATACCAGGGAAAGCAGGGGACCCACCAGAGGGACATATTAGAGCACTGTGTAAATAGCGGATGCCAAGGAGAGCAGGGAGGTGCCTGGGGATTTCTGAGTTTCTTCCTTTGCCTAGAGTACTCCAACACTCCCAATACATAATCAGTCATGGGAAGGTGTGGCCAGCAGTGGCTGGTATTGCAGAGATATCACAGATTTTTCTCACCAGATCGGAGTCTGTAAACGTTAAGACCCCGCAAAATGATTTGCATAACTTTTCTGCCCCAGTACTGCTTTAAATGTGACAAATCGATCAAGGCAGAGCTCACCATTGTCCACCTACAGCTTCTTTATCTGCCAGGGAACCTACTGCAAAAAACAGTTTCCTAGGATCTTGGCTTTCGATCAAGAGGAGTGTGAGGGAACCTCTCTCTTTGTGTCTCTTTATGGTACATGGTGTCACCACTCAATTTATCTCGGCTTAAATCTTTCCCTTTTTTTCGTTTTAAGTCTATTTATTTTATATCCTGGCTGCAGTCCCCCCCCCTCCTCCCAGCTTCTCCTCCTCACTCCCCTAATGGGAACAGTTCTCTCCACTCCTCCTCTGCTCAGGAAGGGCAATTCTCCCATGGATAGCAACAAAACATGGCATATCAAGTTGCAGTAAGACTAAGCACCTTCCCATGTATTAAGGCTGGGCAAGGTGACCCAGTATGAGGACTAGAGTCCCAAAAGTCAGGACAAGAGTCAGATGGTCCCTGTTCCTGCTGTTAGGAGTCCCACAACAGGACCAAACCACACAACTATGACATACATGCAGAGGGCCTAGGTTTGTCCCATGCAGGCTCCCTGGTTTTCAGTTCAGTCTCTGTGAGCCCCTATGGACCCAGCTTAGTTGAGTCTGTGAGTTTTATTGCGGTGTCTTTCACCCCTCTGGATCCTACAGTCTTTTCTTTCTCTCTTCTGCAAGATTCACTGAGGTTGGCCTAATATTTGGCTGTGGGGTTCTGCATCTCTTTCCATCGGTTGCTGGATGAAGCCTCTCTGATGACTATGGGACTAGGCACCAATCTGTGAGGATAGAAGAATATTGTTAGGCATCATTACATTGACAATTTCCCCTCTAGTCATGTTTGGTTCTATCCTAGGCGTCTGGGTCACCCAGCCTGTGGGCCTTTAACAGTACAGTTCTACTCTGACAGAGGCTCTAAATAAAAGGTTTTAGTGTCTTTCATTCAAGATGGCAAACAACTATAAAGTCTCCTAAGAAGAATATGCCAGCTAAGAGTAGAAAGATGCTAAAAATATCTAGGAAAAACACCAAGTAATTTAAATTGAAAGATGAATGTTATTCTTGACAGTGTTAGGCCTGAGTCAAGTATATGAACAAAAGGATCGCGTGTGTGTGTGTGTGTGTGTGTGTGTGTGTATGTGTGTGTGTGTGTGTGTGTGGTGTTTGTTTTCTTTTCTTTTTTGCTGGGGGAAAATCACAACAAAATAGCCTACTATCATAGAAAATATCCGATGTACACTTACCTGCAACGTAAAGAATATAAAGTGGAGGACTGACAGCAGCTGTTTAGGACTAGTGTGGGTAGGAATTCATGCTTGCTTCTCCTCTTCACAGTACTTGGGAACTTGGAGTCAGTGACAGAAATGAAAGCCTTTGATGGACACAGACTTCCAGGGAGAGCGGTGAAGGGAGAACCAAGTTGACAGCAGCTTTTCACCTTGTTTACCGGCTGTTGCGTCATAGACAGAGAATAGTGAAGCCACACACTCTAGCCGAGTTCACTGTGGGTAGATGGTTTTCCACAGAAGCCTGTCACAAGCGCACATTCCAAAAACTCTGCTCCCTTACAACTCATTCCTATACATCAATAAATACTAGTGAAGTGTGTAAAGATGTTCCAGCTGTTTGGAACGCAGTGATCAGAGGGCTTTCAGCCTTCTAAAACACAGCAGGGCACCAAATGGTCTGTTCCTCGGCTGTTGTATGGGACAACAGGAGAATCTAGGGTTATACACATACAAGCCCAATATGCTCATTAGATCTGGATCCCTAGAGGTTAGCAGAGGCTCCTAAGCACTGCGTGGGACTCAGTTGCCAGCATGTAAGTTCTGAGCATCTAGAGCCCTTTGATCACTTTTTGAAAAAGCTTTGTTATTTTTTAATATATGTACATGCACTCATGTACATTTGTCTGCATGTATGCAAGTGCCCTCTTCTCCTGCCTGCTGCCTGGATGCCCGAAGGAAGCATTGATCCTCTGAAACTAGAGTGACAGAGTTATAGGCTGCCTGTGAGTGTTGGAACCAAACTTGTTTCTCCAACAGAGCAAGTACCTGTAACCACTAAGCCATCCCTCCAACATGCCTTTCTAACACTTGTTTATTTTCATGTTATTTTATGTGTATGAATGCTTTGCCTGCATGTATGCCTGTGCTCTATGTGCATGCCTAGTGCCTGCAGAGGTCAGAAGAGGTTATTGGGTGGCCTGGACCTGGAGTTAGGGATGGTGATGAGCCACCCCGTGAGTACTGGGACTGGAACCTGGGTCCTCTGGAAGAGCAGTCAGTGCTCTGAATCACTGAGCCATCTTCCCAGCCCAAGCCTTTGCTCTTCTTTACCATTCAGCAGACAGTGTCAAATGTCAAAGCTACTACTTTGAGTGTGGCTCGGTGTGGGCAGTCGTCATTTTCACATTAGAGTAAACCTTTTCCCTCGGAGGTATTGTATGCATTGTCCTTGTAGGATGTGTTTGTGGATGTGAAGTAAATCAAAGCATTTTCTGAGTATGTACATATGAACACACATAAAAGATATACATGCACATACATGCAGGATACAAATACATACATACATACATATGTATGCATGTGTGAGCATGAACACACACAGTTTTGATAAGGGAAAGATTTTAAGTGTACCCCAGAGAACAGTAATCCTACTAAATACACTAGTCTATGCAATAAAATTCCAGCCAAATGAGGTCAGGTTGTAGACATTCCTGAAAATATTTACAATATTCATTAGCATTTTAAAACTTAAATTCTGAGATATTCATTTAACTATATGAAATGCTGTGGTTTTGCCAATTATTTTGACTGTGAAGCGTGTTGATTGTCTAGACTTAACAGGCAACCATGAGTCACAGTTCATAAGGCAAAAGTTGGAATGTGATTGTCCAGCAGAATGTGTTAGAGTATTCCAGAAGCAGCTAGGTCCTCTGAAACCCCAGCATATCTCACCCACTAGTCCATTTTGCTGCAGGGCATCCATGGAAGCAGAGTCCTCTGAGCAGCAGTGACCTGGAAGTGAGTACACAGAAGGAAAGGATTGTCCACCAACCTCTGGAGCAGAGAGAAGACGAGAACACTGCATACCAGGCAGCAGAAATTGAATGGTTGGGGTTCCAGAAATCTAGTCAAGTTGACATATTGCATTCTAAATGTGATGAGGAACCAGAAGTTTGGGATGAAGAAATTAATGAGGAAGATATCGATGACTGCAATGATGATGAAGACGAAGTTCGAGTCATAGAATTTAAGAGAAAACACAGCGAAGGTTTTCAATTAAAAGAGGAGAGCCATCCAAGCGAAGACTCCCCACTAAGCAGCTCCAGTTCCCAGCCAGGGACCCCTGATGAGCAGCCCATGTTAGGAAAGAAGGGAGATATCCCCAGGAATGTTTATTCCAGATACAATACGATATCCTATCGTAAGATCAGGAAAGGGAACACCAAACAGAGAATTGACGAATTCGAGTCAATGATGCACTTGTAAACCAAGCGGGACTGAGAAACGTCATGAGTGCTAAAGAAAAGCTAACTCTGTCGTGCTGAGATACCTTCCTCTGCCATATTTGCAAGACGTGCATGTTTAACGTCTTTTTCACCACAGAGCAAAGTGGAAATAACCATAGACAAAAATCAGTCTGGCAACTTCAAATAAAAGCTTTAGGCTCATGCCTGGGTGTTTGCTTTTAAAAAGTTAATTAATATAGTATTATGTGGTAAGCATTGTCCAAGAGGCAAGTCTGGCATGATTTGGCTTCAAAATTAGCAATATTGAGAGAGACAGTCAAGGGAAAGAGAACAGTTGATGTGACTCCCCTAATTCTTCGGTGTTCTTCTTTCTTCAGGCCAATAGGAAGTCTGGGATTAAACCCCTCCTTCATTAAACGTTTTTTTTTTTATAGATTCTGCCAATAACTTTTTTGCCTTTCTATTTATCTTTAAAAAATACTGTATCTTAAATGGTTTTCCTTGGCATCTACTGAGTGAAAACTCAACAGATCACCTTTCTAGGTGTCACAATTCAGTGAATTTGTTCACTAAAAGGCTGAGTAATTGTCAGTCAGAATTCCGTGTGCTAAGTGTTGGCTTTATGCCTTCAAAATGAATTAAATCCATTGTGAAGTTGATCCAGGGAGGGGCTAGAAGACTGGTGAGCCATAGACTAGCGAATTGTATTGGATGGTTTTATTTTTGTTACTGAAAACAAGATCTTGTCTAGCACAAAGAAAATAATTAAAAATAAAAATGGCAATTTTAGTACAGCTCTAAGAAAATGCCTTTACTCCATTACCACACTTTCTTGTATTAACAGTATTTCAAAACCATTCTCTTTGCTTGGAAATGAGAGACAATGGCAGTCATAACTGTACTAGTTACTATGAAAATGGAAATAATTATCTTAGACTATTTTAAAAGTAGGGTGTGAGCATGTATTTTTAGTGAAAAAGCTGATAGTTGTGGGGAATACATACTTTATTGGACCAAAGCCCGAATCAAGAAGCTTAAAATTGCACGTGTGTAGCTTCACGCACACCAACATGTCAAATAATGCATTGAATATTTATGAAAAGAGTATATTTATACTCTTGGATAGCTTATTCCGCAAATTTTCATTTTGTGTTTCTGTCTATATTGCTCTGAGCTTTCTGTTACTACAGATGAAAATATCGTTTGGCTCCAAATAAAAGACAATTCCTTATTGTCTGAATGTAATACAGTCTTCATTGTGCTATTCGACCCTTTGTTTGTCTCTTTCTCATTTGGTGAAAAAGCCTGGGTGAGTCCTACTTAGATGATTGCTTATTTATGTGTACCAAATCCCACACATTCCCATGGCAAGTTCCTTAATTCTTCCTGGTCATATAATATATTTCCATTGTATCATATAGTACTATGGGGTATTTAAAAGGCTCAAGTTTTAATTTGATTCAAGTGATTCCTTTATTCTTCAAGCTGATCCTTTACAACCTGACCAGGTAAGATCTGTTATTCTTGAAATATTGAGCCTGCTAATTTCTTTTGGGACAAATGTGAGTTTTCCAAATAACATGAGAATTCAGTCTTGATTGATGAAGTTGGGTAGGAGACTGATGGACTGGGATAATTTCCTGTTTTAATGTAGATCCTTTGATCATCCAACAAAGACAACACCTGTTTGCTTTCCTGGATCCAGGTGAGCCCTATCATTTTCTGCTTAACTTCAAAACACTATTTTATGTAATGCTATTGACCTATCCACAGGACAGCCTATTTGTTAGATGGCATTGACAAGTTACCATGATGTTTGCATGGAATGAGTAGTATATGTGGCTAAGAGGCATGACAACGCCATTAGCATCTATGGTATTCCATAGCCTTGAACATTTTAGCTGTGTTCTCTCGCCACGCAATTCACCAGTCATCAAACCTTCTGTCCACAATGACTGTTTTAACGTATGGTCAACTGGGAAATCACTCATGCTCATGGATGTGGCAATGCAGTGGCAGGAGAGCATTGATAACGTTCCTTGACATCATTGCACATTGCCACATCCTATCACGTACAGCAGGGCAAGAGTTAACACCTGGGTAACGTAGTGGTGGTCGGTACATATGTGGGTCTTGGTAATCTGGAACTAACAAAGGTCTTGTTCCTACTGCATGGAGTATACATTAATATATTTTAAACTCATCTGGAGTGCTATTAGTTGACAACCATGCATGAAGGTTTACCTGAGATTTTGAGATTCAAGGTTCAGAATGGTAAGGACTTGGTACCCAATACCTGATAGGGATTACATGAATGCTGGAATTTCTTTTTTTTTCTCTTTTTTTATTGTTAAAAGAAAAATTTACATTTACTCCCCTTGTTCCCGGCCCTCCCGCTCCCCCACTACCCCACC
>JAQHUG010000108.1:3927019-3949619 GCA_028555095.1 Dicrostonyx torquatus
GGCCATTTCTTACAGATACTATGTATAAAACTAGAAAAAAAATCTTGTCAGTTTTAAAAGAATTAAGGTGTATGTGGAATCCTACAAACTCCCACAAATGTAATCTGCCTTCGCTTTCAAGTCAGAGAAACTGTGGTCCGGGCAAGTCCTATTGCAAGAACCTGTGCAGAAAGCTCAGAGTAGAGCATGCTGCTATCTCAGGAAGTTCCAATTGTCCCTTGCCATTGCATTATTTTATTATGTCATGCTGTCACAAGACACCCAGGGTTCTTATCCGCTCCCAATTTAAAGAAGCACATGCACACACACACACAATGCATGTCCACACAAAGGCATATATATTCACAACTGATGCTTTCAAACAGTCTAGTAAACCTTAATATATATTTTATTACATTATCAAAAGTTTTAATTGCAGCAAATAGTACAAAAGCTTTATCTGCATACTCATTTATAACTAATAACTTTGAACTGGCGAGTAGCTTTCAATATAAACAAATGTGTTTTCACTCATTATCGGTGATTGTCAATAGGAGCTTCACATATTCGAAATTGGTCTGCATGTTGGAAAATGGACATTTTCACATTGGTTTATGTTTCACAAGGGAAGACTCACATAAAATTGCAAAGGGTTCCTGATGGGGGCAATAAATATCAGCTGTCATCTCAGGTTAAAACAGACATTAAATTTGCACTGTGGAGTTATTTTTACTTTCTTTCATTCACAGGCACCCCAACATCTGAGACACCATCCACCAAGTCTCACAGAGGAACATATGTAGACACCCCAACATCCAAGACACCATCCACCAAGTCTCACAGAGGAACATATGCAGGTACCCCTACATCTGAAACACCATTCACCAAGTCTCACAGAGGTCCATGTGCAAAACACCGTTCACCAAGCTTCACAGAGGCTCTTGTGCAGGCACCCCAACATCAGAGACACCATCCACCAAGTCTCACAGAGGAACATAACATCTTATGTGACTTAAGCAAGATGTCCATGAAATGAGCATTTGTCAAAAATAAACTTTCTGTACAGTAGCTTTGGGTAGGATTTCTCTTTTCCTAGGTAACTGGCTTGCAGCAATCATTGAGTATCCATGTGGCAGCTGTAAAATCTCTATGGCACCACAATCTGTAAAGTGAGCTAAAGTGAAAATCTGTGGCTCGTGTTTTAAACTGAAGGGTTTTCCAAATCTTTATTTCCTATCCCTGTTAAAAGTGAGCTACTTGTCCGTTTTGCTTAAAGGTTGGAAGGGTTTGGGTACTTGGATTCAGAGAGAAGCAGCTCTCTATCCTTCTGTCTGTCAGTTTGGTCCAGCAGGTGGTGAAGTCCTATATCACATCACATGGATCACTACAGGATCTACGAGGGCTGCCACAGACAGCCATACTTCAGCTGCTCAATAGAGAGGCCCAACATTGATTTCCTACTTATAAAACATTCAAGGGAGTCCGAAAAGCTTTTAACCAACCTTATTTCCTTATCTTTAAGCCAGTAATGTGCAACACAAGGTCCTTACCTGAGCTCACCTACATTGACAACCCTATTCCTTTTAAAAAAGGATGTTCGTGGCACGCAGTAGAGGAATCACTTTTGGGAGTACCAGATAGAATGGTCACTACGTTTTATCTATTGTTGATGGGATGATCACATCCTTCCTCAGTGTAGTGAAGAGACAGGCACCTTCCTGATCATATGGAGGGAAGAAAGTTGTATACATGACAATAAGATGAGCACACACAAAATCTAGGAAGGTGTGTGCACTCAGTGATAATTAGTTTCTCTTTTTCCTTTATTTCTTGTAATTCTGTGGTTTTTATATGAGCTATTGGAGCCTTTGCATACGATCTGACTTTTTGGATGTGTTCTACATAAAAGCAGAGGTATTTGAACAACAAGAAGCAAGCTGGTGTGCCTCAGTCCTATTATCCTGCCTGGGAGTTCCTTGAAAATCATTGTTAGACACTCATGAAATTAGGACAAGCTAGGAATGTTGAAGTCTAATCCACTCTAAGTGATGTCCATGACCCTTTGCAATCTTTAAGTCAGCATTAGAAAGAAGATTTTCTAATATCTAGAAGAAGGCTTCCAAAGCAGTGCGGGAAAAGCTAATAATGCATTGCGATCATGGCACGGGTGGTTTTGCAGTCCTGTGAATGACAGATAATTGAATGTCAGCAAGCAGAACTGAGCAAATTTGACGCTCGTGATAAAACAGCACTGTAGCAACAACAGCTGTGTCATCCCACGGGAGAGGAGGGGGAGCTCTGCATTACTGTTGAAAAGAGAAAGCCACTGTGCATGCTGAATGGTGAGGAAGCACTTCCAGTATTCAAGAAGTTGGTATTTTGATCCAATTTGTTCTGTAAATTATTAGCAAGTTATCCCGTGTTCAGGTTGACAAGATGCACAGGCCTGTTCCTAAGAAAAGACAATAACCTAAGCCAAGGCAAGGAAATGTGAGCTCTTGATAATGTATCCTCCTGCTGAAGAATTCACTCGGACCACCAAGTGTTCCATCAAGGGTTTGTCATTACATGGAAAAGATTCTGTAGGAGAATTTATATACTCATTCTTATCTTCTAAAAACAAATTTGGGGGACAATGCTTTAAAAATGTTGGCAGTATATCTGAAGATCAGTCAGTCCTTCCAAGGCTAGGCCCACACAGATTCCTCACTCATGACTGACTCCTTGCATCTTAGCATAAGTGGGAAAGCGTATGGTAGAAAGTTTATTAAAAATTTTAACTTTAAATAAGTACATTATACTACAAACAAACCTTTGTTCTACTGAGAGTACTCAGAGGTAGCTTTATATAATAAGTATGTCAAGGTAAAGTTGGATAGTACATTGATCAGACTACACAGAAGATTCTCCTGGGAAAAAAAATACGTTTACTTCTTTCACTTACAAAAGTAATGGCTTATCTGTTGCTATCCAAAGAAGGACTTATCTGTTGCTAAAAAGACTTTAGTTTCTTTTGAGGAAATTTTCCTTGGATAAAACAGACTCTCCACAGACCAGTGGGCATGGGGATGCTCAAGGTGTCTCAGTCACATGAAAATGGCATGGGTCACTCACTGTACTGTTTGGTCACTAACTCAATTAGTTCATTGCCAAAGACTTGCGTGTGTTTTGGTTTGTTTTCGTGGTTTTTTTTTCCTGCCCATATGGTTGCTTTGGAAAGAATTATTTCATTTTAAAGTATTCTCTTATCTCATCTCTAATCATCAGGTGCTGGATGAAGCATCTTCATATATAAATATACTATATATGCTGTAAATGTGCAAATGAAGAAATGTTTCCTCTCCCATTATTCATTGGTAGTCAGGCTCTTCTTGGTAAGTAACTAAAAGATAAAGTTAAGCATCAAATAGGAAACCCAGAACTAAAATGCCTAGTTTTACCCTAAAAGCACTTGACCAAAGGTTTAAATCCACCAGCAGGAATAAGCATGGCCAGCTTGAAGGGGTGAAGCTTCGGTGTGAGGTTGGTTTATCTTCTTTGTAGGACCACGGTGGGCAAACTCAGACCAAGCTGGTGGTTGAAACAATGGAATGAATCACACCTGGAGATCTGAAGTCTTAACCCATTCACGCCAATTGGCCTGTAGGTGGTTTTAGATAGGGAAATTTTTCTCCCAAAGTCAGTTTTCCTACCAAAAGAATGATAGTTGACCCTGGTCCCTAAGCTTTCTTCTGCAGTGCCTAAGGATTGCTGTACTTGACATTAGAGCTTAGTCTGGAAAAGGAAATATTTGTTTTTCCATGGCTGGCCAGTGTGATCCTCGGGTCCGCCTGAGGGTTTTGCTCTGTCATTCCCCCTCAGAAGCAGCCCACCCCCTTTCTTATTCCGCCCGGTCTGGGACCAGACTTCTCTCAACCCTCTCCTCAAATTGTTCATCTCATTTAAATGCGTGTCTGTGTTGGCACGTTTTAGAATCTATTTTTAGTATGCTTCATCCAAGTGAATATTGATAAATCTAAAGCAACATTTTTATTGTTTTCATATTTTAAATTTTGTCCTATTCCATATTGTTTCTGCTTTAATTTTATCAGCTTCTCTCACTTAACTCTGTGTTGGAATGTTCAATGATCAAGTACAGGTCTTGTTAACACAGTGTGTTGTGTTGTGACCCAAACTTCTTTGTTTACCTTAAAAAACACCAAAAATCTAAGAAATTACTGCTATGATCAGCTTTTTAAAAGTATAATATTGTTAAAAAGCACAAAATGAACTGAAAGAATACACAGAATTAATTACGTTCTCTTCTTCCTTTTCACTTAATTTTTTTTGCCCTTATTGCTTCAGATTTACAAGAAAACTTCCTGGTCATCCAGTTCAATGTCACCATTAGGAGGGGGTCCTGGGGTTGACCAGTACTGCTATCTACTGTCAGGTAAACATGGTGATATTACAGTAAGGCAGTGTGTCTGTGGAGCTAACTGAGTCTTCTAGGTATAAGAATCTGAACAGATGTTTTGGAAAGCAGAATCCGGTTGGTTTTATCTGTACTCATGGGCAAGAATAACTGCTCGACAGCAGTCATGGTCATGACATCATTATATGTCTTCAGTTCTGGTTACCTGTCAGAGTGCATGAGGAAGACTTAAGAGTTTGCACTATAGCGCTGGTAGGGATACAGACACTTCCAAAGGCCACTTAGAGCTCAAGAATTCCAATCCAATGGTGACCCGTTTCCCTGAGTTATCGTTTGGTGCTTGAAAAAAATTAATCTTCCATTTAAATGCTATTAAAATGGAAAACTTAAAATATCATGGAAAGAAATAGTCACCAACTTGAGTCTCATTTTCACCGATAATCTGGAGGATTAACTAGATAAACCATCTTTCTTTAGCCTTCATAGTATTGTTCAAATTTCCACTTTTGATACGACTCCATTGGGTTACAAGTGGCCACTTTCAGGGTCTTCCGAGAAGCATTTCCTTCCATGCATAACAACTGCTGATAGTTTTCAAAAACAATGTGATCCACCTGAAGAGAAAAAGGATATGGGAATGAGCTACCGACTAAACTTGACATACGAAGATATAATAAGCAAATTATATTTTCACTCCCCCAGGAACTCTCCTGAATTAAATTAGTTACTTAAGCACAAGGTTTAGAAAACATCAAATTTGTCTCTGTCTCAAACTAGCTTCTCTAGTTGTAAGGTTTTAATTCTGCAAAAAGAAAACAGCCAATTTTTTCTTAGTCATTTGACTGATAACTATATTATTTAAAGGAAAATATCTGGTTGGCACATAATATATTGGGTAACTAGTTCAGTGAAGTGGCAAAGCAAGCTATCATGGAGTATGACAGGAAACAAGTCTGTTAGTTCATTAATCCAGCTCAGGTCTTAGAATGTTCATGTGTGTTAGCAAATGCTAAAGATGGCACATTTGATTTGTGAGCTCCCCACCTAACTTCTGACAACACAGAATGTCAAGAACTCAGAGCAAGATAAGGGTATTTCAGATGAACCTAACATTGCTCAACAGTTATTAAAAGTGAGAGATAATCCACTTAGAATCAACTATGGTCTTATAATTTTTAACTCATAAATCTCAATTTTCCATAAATATGAACATGGTCATTTTAGTTACTATTGAGCTATTTTAATATACTTATGGGATTTTAAAACCAAAACGGGAAGACTTTCATGTTTAAACAAAATTATGACTCTCAGAGAACCTTGGAAGTGTGATGCTTGCATATATTTAAGGTTGGGCAAAGTAGGTGGCCTTGAAGCCAATCCTTTAGCGTTGTGTACACTGCTCTGTGCCGAATGAGAGAGTATGGGGGAGAGCACGGATTGACTTAGGGAGCACTTGAAAATGCAAATTTAGAAGTATGCAATTTTAACAAGTTATTGTTATCTAGAGGCAAACTCTTCAAAGAAAGAGGTCCCTGTTATTCACAATCTCTTTCTCCATCCCTCTTGTCCCTTAAGACTTACATATATCTCAGGGACTGTTACAGTTGTATCTTAAATGCTCTCTCCCTCCTCAAAGCTGACATGTTAAAGGTTTGGTCCCCAGGGTACAACTGTTGGGAGATGGTGAAATCTTTGAGGAGGCTTAGATCCATAGGTCACTTCACAGTGTCTGTGATAAGGACTGTGTGATTGTCTCTCTAGTCCCCTTTACTTCAGGCCGTGAACCGAACCGTGTTCAAACCTGTAGTCTCTCTGTGATGTGCTGCCTTACCGTGGGCCCTAAACACCAAGGCCAGCCTATGGTGGACTCAGACCTCTAAAATGGAGCAGACTCAACCCTTTGCCCTTTAATTGTCCAAGGCAGTGGTTTTTCACCTTCCTAATGCTGCGACCTTTTTATACAGTTCCTCATGTTGTGGGGATCCCAGCCATAAAATTATCTTCATTGCTACTTCGTAACTGTAATTTTTCTACTGTTATGAATTGTAATGTAAATATCTGTACTTTCTGATTCTTGGGATCCTGACCCACAGGGTGCGAACGGCTGGCGTAAGGTCTTATTCTCAAGTGATAGTCCCGACCCACAGGGTGCGAACGGCTGGCGTAAGGTCTTATTCTCAAGTGAGTCAGTTAACCCAGGCACTTGAGAAGATTTGTATGAGAACTGTCTAAAGAAAAAAACCAAAAGAAGAAAGAGAGAGAGAGAGAGAGAGAGAGAGAGAGAGAGAGAGAGAGAGAGAGAAAGAAAGTCAGAGAGACAGATAGAAAGAAAGAAAGTCAGTCAATACAGGCTAACCATCTCTGTGAAAGGCAGAAGGCATCCCAGAGAAGTTCTTAGTTTCTATTATCTTAGTAAATTACCTATTCCAAGGCAGCTTAATGGGTAAGACCTACTCTTAAATATAACCTTGTATATCCTTCCCAAGATTCAGTGCAGAAAAGAAAGGTTTAGACTTTTATTGTCTCTCCTTCTGTCCTCTTTCTTTCCCACCATCAGTGCAGTGTTACAGAAGTAGGAGATGTGATATAATTTAGTCGATAGATATTTATTAAATTTCCCCAAAAGTGCAAACAATAAAAAGAGAAGTTTATACACTAATAATTCTCCATTTGGCAGTATTAACTGACAATAATAATGCTTATCGGTAGGAGGAAAGTGTCTCAGAAAATTAAAAGATGCAGTTGGGCAGTGGTGGTACATATTTTTAATCCCAGCACTCAGGAGGCAGACGCAGGTGGATCTCTGTAAGTTCAAGACCAGCCTCATCTACAGGGTGAGTTCTAGGACAGCCAGAGCTACACAGAGAAACCTTTGTCTTGAGAAACAAAGCAAAACAAACCAAAACCAAACAAATAAAACAATTAAAATATACTACTGGAGAATGAATGGGTATCTTGAACCCAATTTGGGATCCCAGTAGAAAGAGAATGACTGCATATGACAACAAAGGAAAGATAACCTAATAAATAGGGTCACCCCAAAATAAAATGAGTTTCCTTTGGGGCCAGCTCTTGGCAGAATCATGATCTCTGTACTGCCAGTATAAAATCCTGAGAAAAAACATAAGGGACAGCAGTTTATATCAGCTTACAGTTCAAGGATACACCCCAAAACTGTGGAGGAATTCACAGTGACAACTGTAGAGTTCACAGTGGCAAGAGATGGGGGGGCTAGTCACATTTCATGCACGGTAAAGAAGCAGATATTGAGAGACCAATGTCACAGCATCCTCACTTTCTCTATTCCGCACAGCCCAGGATCCCCTTCTCAGGGAATAATCCCACTCAAAATTAAGATGGGGCTCTCCCACCATTTAACATAATGAAGACAGTCTCCCCTAGGCAAGCTCCGAGGCCAACTCTAGCCACAACACCAATGCCTGCAAGCCATTTGGTAGCTGCGGGCTAGTGAGGTGGCAGAAACCTGAGGAGGCAGTCCTGACCTGAGACCAGACCTAGCATCTCAGAATTCTTCGACAAAGTTTATGACATTGAATCCCATGGTAACACGACTAGAGAAACTGAAGGGGCTTGGGCTAAACACAGTCACACCGGGGTGTTTTGTTAGGGTAAGAACTGTGCTGGAACGTTCCCCTCAAAACTGCTTTTCAACAGGAGCTGTATTATCATCAAATGTAACGTTCACAAGGCGCACACAGCCAGCCTCCTGTAATCTGTAGTCTTGTCTGTGGAGCCACACAGGAAGGAGAAAAAGACCCCTTTCCCGGAGAGAGAGCAGATAGGGAGCTCGAACCATTCTAAAGAGCAACACTTGCAGAAAGCGCGCGGCTTCTTGCTTTGCCCATAGATTGCGCCTTTCGGCTCTTCTGGTAACCAATGAGAGTAAGTTTCATCAATGCACAAGGCATTGTTGATTGGTTTAAATGAATTTTCGAAGCTAGCATGATGGTGGCAATACAACGGGAGGAAATGGGGGCCTTCATTTAAGTGAGTTACTTGAAAACAATTTTGAAAAAAAGCAAACAAAACCAAAAATAAAAACAAAACATTAAAAATTTACCATGAGTGAACCTTCACACTGCCTCTATTGTGAACCAGCAGCAGCACTTGAGACTTCTGGCTGATGGGACTGATAATCGGAGCTCTATGCTCCCTTTGACTGAAGTTGCCTCTGCGATGAAGGGATGGCATGGATGGTTTGCTTACCAGTTCTGGATGAAAGCCTGATGCTGACTTGTGCAGCCACTTGAGGCTGTTGTTTCTGTTATCACATGGCTGGAGCCGCAGGGGTCCCTTTTCAGTGCTGGGCGCCAGGCACCACTGTCCGTGCTTAATAAGTCTTACCCAGGTGTAATTGAATTGTTGAAGCTGTAGAGAATGGGCACAGGGAAGGCCATTCAGAGAGCAAGCAGAGGCAGGGGATTTGCCAAAGACTTTTATCAACAATAGTCGGACCGTGGCTGCCCTGATCTGATGAGTATGTTCATTACTTAACCCACCCACTGTCATCTTTCTTATTGCTATGGTGGGTAGCGCGACTATCTCTTTTGGATTCAGCAATGACTTTCGGGTGTCTGGTTCTGTGACAAGCGTTAGAGCTGTGATTGTCTTGCCTCTGCTTCCCTAACAGCTAGAATTCCGAGTCTGTGTCACTATGACTGGCTTTAAGTTGGGATTTAATTTAGACTGTAAGGTTGTATTAAAGAAATGATGGCAAATCTTGTCACTCAAAGTGTAGTGCCTGGACCAAGATCGTGTCACCTGGACACTAGTTAGAAATGCAAAATCTCAGCCCCATCTTGGATCCTGTGAATCTGAGTCAACCCTAAAAAACTCCTCAGGTGATTGTGTCTGAGAACCAAGGACAGACAACGGAATAGGAGGTCAGGTAGTTACACAGGCAGACACGCTGCACATCAACTTAAAAAGGTTTAAAAATAAAAACCTAAGAAGACTTCTAGTTAAAGCAAGGGGCAAGGATTGAGGGGGAAGCTGAGTATTTCATTTCTCTTCAGGATTCCAGATGAATATAACTCAGGTATTAAAACTTATTGGTTCTGTCCCTACCAAATTAACTTCCTCTACATTCCCATTCTTTTTGTTATTCAAACAGACTGTGAGGAAGGAGCAACTCAAAAACAGCAACAGGGCCAAAGTGTGATAGAGCTTCCCAGAAGGAAGGCAGTGGCTCTATTATTCATATTTTGGTCTTTCCTTCCCAACTCATTTGTATTCAAGAGCAGAAGTTGGGTTTCTGTGAAAATGTTGATTTTACAGGTATGCTAAGTTTCTATAAGGATAGACTTAAAGTAGTAGATTATATTTCATATATTTTTGACTAATTCTGCAGTTGTTGTTTCTATAATTTATGACTATCTCCACTGTGAACTGTTAATAAGCAAAAATCCTGTCTTTCAGTTGATTCTTTAAACTTATAATCTTGTCTCTTTCCTAATTATGAAAGTGTTTCCATGGCTTCAGGTTTACAATCCACAGAAGAATTGCACTGACAGCTCGGTCTTCCACTCTAGGGGAAGTTTGGGACTGAGACGTACAAATGGGATGCTCTTGAAAGTATAAGCCACAGTGCTTAAATCAGCACCAAGAACTAAGACAGCAAGCCGAGGCCTTCATCACAAAATGATCTGTCTATCACAGTGTGATCTGCAATCTGGGGGCTGATTTGTACACATGAATCAGTGTTCCTTTGAGTCCTATTCAGCATCCAATGCAGTTACCATTCCCATCTGGGGTGCAGATGCTGGAGAGGGAGGTGTAATCACTTGAACCTCACCTCCAGCATGGCGGGAATAATCCTCTGTTTTTCCTGGCCCCATTCCTTTTCCTATCCCTGTGCTCTGATTTTGTTGTTAGTTTGTTAGAAGAGTTTTCATTAAGGATCATAATTTAGGGGACATTCTTAAGATAACAGGGGAAGGGGAAGTTGGGCAGAAGAATGTAATCAGAGGATAAAATGGATTCTTAAGGATGGCTCCATAGAAACTTCATTTCTACTTTATCTGTTGATAAAGATAAATTTTAAAATTTATTATTACTGTTGTGTGCATGTGTATGTGTAATACATATGTGTAGGCATGCATGTCACAGATGGTTTGTGGAGGTCAGAGGAGTAGTGTGGAACTAGTTCTTTCTGTGCACCTTCATGTGAGTTTCGGGGATTGAACTCATATGGACAGACTTTACGGGCTGAGTCATCACAACCAACACTTACAGAATACCAAACATGAGGCAGAGCTTACCAGCCCCCAGCGTATGGCCAGTTCATTTCAGCTTTAGAGATAGGCAACTATCTTCACTGCTGCTTACAAAGGTTAAAGACTGTGTACCTTAAGCCAGTTTTGCGAGGAAAGTCAAGACTGAATCCATCATGGAACAACGACATCAGTGCCTACAGTTTCCTCTCTTATTTTACTTGTCTGTCGAGTGGCACTTCCTTATACTAGAGCATTGATTACATTGACATTTAGACATCTATGGATTTCTCCTGGACAGATGTCAACTGTCTGAGCCTACCTGGCTACTCCCATCACAGTCTTTCAGCGTTGCTGTGGTGTTTTCAACGGAAATGCACTTGCCCAAGCCCACATTCACAAGCTAAGAAGCAAAACACAGAATACAAAACATTCATTAAGAACAAACACATCTTAATGTATAAGAAAACATGCAGACACATTTAGAAACTAGAGGGAGGACAGCCATAAGGTTAATGGATAGTCGATAGATTAGTTAGAAAGTTTGCAGAAGATGACTGTCTTGGTCACAGTTCTAGCAGAGACACAGTGTGATCCCGTCTCAGCCTAGCTTCAATCTGTCATCGTAAGCCTGTGATTCAGTCACAGTGGCAAAAGACATTAGCTTCTCCTTAACTCTTTCCTGGAATGCTGAATGAAAGGGAGCAAAAGTTGGTAGAGGAGTGGGGGGATTTTTTTCTTTTCTTTCTTCTTCTTCTTCTTCTTCTTCTTCTTCTTCTTCTTCTTCTTCTTCTTCTTCTTCTTCTTCTTCTCCTTCTCCTTCTCCTTCTCCTTCTCCTTCCTCCTCCTCCTCCTTTTTCTTCTTCTTTTTTGGCTTGAGTTTATCCCAATGCCTATTTTAAAAATCAGTGTACACACCTCTGATTTCATTAAGCCACGAGTCATGGGCTATATTCCTTGACTGACCCCTCTAAGTGATCTGAGTACTTAGGCACTGACTCCTAGATAATTTGAGTCCTTCAGAGAACGGCAGATTCCAGCTGACTTCCTGTCAGACTTTTCCTAATGACTCAGTCAAGCTACGACTCATTACAGGAAACTCACGGAAAGCTAAAGCAGAGCCAAGCATCAAGGCCCTTTCTGGCAGACTCGGGTTTTTAATGAATTTACAGGGTCAAATGTGGAGGAAGCTTCCCATCAGTCCCCATCTAATGCAGGGGATGTTGATTCCCGTGCCCCTTCTGCCATTGTGGGCAGGACTACCAGGATGGGAGGTTAATAATGCCATTTAGACTTTTCAATTTGCTGGAGGTGCTCTGTAGAGGAGAAATTATGCATGTTCTATGAAAGCCTGCTAAGCTTGGAAAATGGTGACCATGTTTGTGTTTTTTTTTTCAGCTTTTATGGGGACCAGTACAGAGCTCCGGTTTTGCGGTGCTGTAACAATGGAGGCCTTGTTGACCCCAGGATCACCAGATTTCGTAGCAGGGTGTCTAGTGGGTTACTGCCTACTTAAGAATGCGTGCCTTAGCTTGGAGATAAGTAGGGAGTGGTTTGTGGAGTCAGAAAATGCAGAGAGAAGCAGTGAGAGGGGTTACTGCAATCTCTAAGTAGGAGGAACTATCCTCACGGATACATACAGAGAGTGTGAAATGCGGGCATATGCCAGTCAGGGAACTGGGGCAGAGCTCTTCCGCAGAAGGACAACACCCAAGCTGACCTTTGGCCAGTGGGCACTAGGAAAAAGGAGTTCATCTGCTAGAACAGGGAGAAAACAAAGGTGCTAATTTCTCTCTGAGAATCTGAAATGACAAACCGACCTTAATTTGGGTTTGAAATAAAAATGTGCCCCACCTGTTTGAGCTAGGAACCCTTGCTGACCTTCAAGGAATATAACCAGACGTCAGCAGTTTTACTGGTCAGTCATTTCTAAGGTGTCTGACTAACACAGGGGATACAGAGCAATTCTAGAGGGATAGATCTCCATTAAAAAAATCTCCAGCATGCTCCATTCACAGGTTCCAATGGCAAGTCTGGGCACATCCACCACTGGTAGGTCTGAGCAACCGTAGCACACAGAAAACGTGCAGTGGCCCAGTGGCCCTCTAAGCTCACTCAGGAAGCAGGAACAGATGCGCAGTGGGCAGAGCAATTCCGGAGGCAAAGAAGGAAATGAAAATCCTCGTTACTCTTTGAATTTTGTCAGAGAAATGAGTTCCATGTTCTCATGGCTCATTCAGAAATTATCCTATCATAAAACAGGTTTGGAAAACTGGCTCCAACACAAATGAACCAGGTGCTTTCTCCAGAACTCAGAGCCTTCCAGGTGAGAGCACACAGCGGGCGCTCAGGACACACACATGTTCCTTTCCGAGGTCCGCGTGACTGCAGACTCCTGGTGGCAGAACTAGCACTGCCCAGATATTTGTTTGGGAAGGCTTAGTTTAGATGGCTTTGTTGTTTTATTTTGTTTACTCATTTTATTTATTTATGTTATTTTGTTTTCTTTCAAACAGTTCCATCCTGCAGGAAGGCCTTGGAAGGCACGGAGCATGAGCAAGAATTTCTGTCTGGGTCTTTAATGCAAACCATTTCAATGTAACAATAATAGTAATTATAACAACAACAATAATAAAGTATTGTGTAGATTTTATACTTTCTGTGTTGTATGATTTGATTTTCCCAATGTCAAAGGTAGAGATCTCCCACATTTGATTACATAATTGATAAATCTTAGGTGCAGGCTGTTTGCTAATGCTGTACTTCAAGGAAAAAACAAAGCTTGCTGAGGCTATTATTGATTTCAAATATTATTGACTATGAAAAAATACTCGCAATAAAAAACTTTCATCGGACTTAAATATCTACGTGTTCAGGCTGAATGAGAAATATGAAGCGAGAAACAAAAAGATAGATTTTATTTTCTGACAACCTTTCCTAGCTGTCATGGTCTACTGAATTATATTTGATATTAATTGGAAAAAAACTCAAAAATTTTAAACAGTAATAACACTCTTGTCGGAAGAGAGCAGAGGATGTCTTCATTAATACTTGTTTACATGAGGCAGCGAAGAACGGGAATAAAAGAAAAGGGCCTAGTGAGGTCGCTTTGAAATGTATGCCCAGCTTTTTGATACATTATAGAGCAGGCATCTGCAGGCAGGGTTTTTTTCTTTTTCTTTTAAAGAGCTTTTCAAAGAACTTACAGGAAATCAAAAGATAGTTCGATTGCGCCCTCTGCTGGCGGATATTCAGTAATGCTGTTACTGAGCATCTAGAGCGAACTTCACAATCTTCCCTAGCCACCTTTGCTAGGAGGATGGAATTTAAACATTTAAGTGGTAGGTCTGATGTGTCTAAGACCAAGCCGTTCTTCTTATTTAATTATCTAAAGTAGTTGAGAGCTACTTTGACCAACCCCAAGTCCTGCTATTCTCTTGTGAACTATTCACGACATCTTGCTATAAATAAACCAGGTCATGTATACTTACTGGTTAACTCTTACAAAATCAGCACAAACATTCAGACTACTCTCCTGTTTTGGATGCCCTCCCTGGATTTCTCTGGTGAGGACAACAGCATAATTTTTATTAAGTCTTTGTTATCTGGGGATTTGACAGGCCGGGAGAGGGGCTAGTCTATAGATCTGATTCTAAGAAGCTAGAGATGGCTGTTCTGAAAAAGCAGACATATTGACAGGCAAGTCAGACATCTTCCTGAGCACAATGGGGCAGGGCCATGGCAGGAAACAAAGGAACACTGAGGATATTTATAAATAAATATGAAAAGTGACGTAAGAGAGTAAGCACAAACACAAGCATGGCTTCAGTCACAGGCCGTATCAGGAAGCCGTACTCCTGGGTGGACTCAAGGCTTCCCACCAGGGTATCAACTTCTCAAAGCTTTTATTTTTGGCACTGGTCCCCATTCAAACTATTTGCCCTTTATGAAAGTTCCCTTAGTGCCTTCAAAGTTTTTATCATTTTCAAGGGAATTTTTACAAAAGCTAAATTAAAGCTTGTATCTCCAGTGGATATCCCCATTGGTGAAGGAAGGAAGGAAGGAAATGAGGAAAATCACCTGTGAGGACACGAACCTTCTCTCAGCTCTCCACCTACATGTCTCCATCCATGCCCTGATGGAGTAACCTCTCCATGTCATGGCTGCCGCCAGTCTGTCCCGAGTTGTGTAGGAGCTGAACCCCCCCCTCTCAGAGCTAGGTTGGCTCTGTGTCTCAGGCCTGGCTTCAGATCTTCTGAGAGGATCTCTTGACAGCACGCATTTCAAAGGAGTCAGCCCTCCTGGCCTGTTCCTTTACAAGAGCCTTTATATTCTATATTCATACTTCACTTACTTATTATCCCTGTCCTCCACTCAATGCCAACTTCCAAAGGAAGAGACGAAGTCTATATCCTGAAGTCATCTTTAATTATCAGTCAACACGACCACATGATAGGCTTCCTCAGATTCACCTCTAACAACTCTCATTCATACTTTTGTTTCAGCGGCATTCATGTCTGTTGCTTAAACTATATTACGTCATTCTTCCCTAAGCACATTTGACTTTAAGTGGCCACATTAACTTACCACGCCACTAGCTCTCACAACAGGGGCCTTCAGGTCAGGGAAGACATTGTCTAAGTACCACTTGAAACCTTTGCACTTCAGCTTCTTCCGCAGCTCCCTTTGCTGGGTCAGGTTGCCCGCATCCAGGCCTTGGTCTATGAGGTGATCCCCATGGCCATAGAAGAGGTCCTTGTACTCATCGAGCCAGACCTCAGCCACCCGCACCAGGTTCCGCTCCACTGTCTTCATGCGGTCTTTGGGGAAGGAGTAAGGATTGTCATTTCGGAAGATGTGGCCCACTCTGGAACAGGGAACAATCTCAATTTCACCACCACACATCCAGACCTGGGAATGAGTCAGTGAAAAGCACCAATTATCAAATCATAGGCAAGTAACAATGCCTATGCTGCTACCTGGAAATAGTCCTTCCAACTCTGAAACACTCACAATGGAAAAGAAGACGCAGTAGCTTTATTTAGTCTTGGGCATGGTGGACCCTTTTCATTTCCCCTTTAGAATCATCTGTGTAAAATTTCTCTTTATCCTTTCCAAAGGACTCTTTACAGAACGCCAATATATAAAATACATCACCTGTTTGGGTTTAATCAGGAAGAGGCTATAGATTCCCACTTACTCACCTACTTCTTTGGGAGACCTGTAGGCCTGAGCTACCCAACTCAAAACTGTTCTTGGCCAGGACCTCCAAACTCACACCCATCTGAACACAGACCTCCCAGTTGTGTAGAGAAGCTGGTGTTAGTGTTCTATTGTTTTTTAAGGCTTTCTCGGCATGATTCAATGATGACTAAGTCATTATATACAGTCTCCAAAGATGCCACACCATGACACACTTGGCTTGCTGGTGGCGCCCAGGGGAGGGATTTTTTGTCATTTGTATTTTCAAGGTCACCCCCACTCAGATATTTACACTGCCTCCAATGTATTATTAGAGAACTATTCCAAGAGAGACACTGTACGTGGCAGATGAATCCCAATGTCATTTGTTTTAAATATGAATTTCATAGGTTTTGTTCAAAAAATGAAAAGTAACTCCCCCATAATTAGACATACAAACACCATTGAGAAATATTAATTCCAGCGGTTTTATGACAGTGGTTGATTCTTCCACATTAAGCCTGGGAAATGAAACAATCTGTAGAACCTGTGCCACAGTGAAGTTTCTTCTCAGTCAGTCACATATGTGATTGTATTGGTAAAGTGACGTCACTTGGGAATCATAAACACTTACATGTCCATATGCTGTGGTGCTTGTGTATGGGTGTTTACTTGTATGTGGAGGTCACAGGTCAACAAAAAGTGTCTTCCTCAAGTGCTCTCCACCTTCATTTTTGAGACAGTTTCTCTCACTGATTAAACCTCAGCGACTGGACAAGAGTAGCTGGAATCACAGATACAAGTCTCTGCACTTGGCTTTCTACAAGAGATCTGAACTCAGGCCCTCATGCTTGTGTGCCAATCTCTTTAGCAGCTGTGCCTCTCCACTGGCTTTAGAATGATGAATATTTAACAAGAAAAAAAAAGAAAGAGAAAGAAAGAAAGAAAGAAAAGAGGGAGGGAGGGAAGAAATAGTAGCAAATACCTTGAATGACAGCTCCATATTTTCTCCTCCCCAAACATCAAGACCAGGGTCATAAGTTCCAAGTTCATAAAAGTAACTTTTATCAATCGAAAATAATCCACCTGCCATGACTGGGCACCTACAAAAAGGAAAGATGGTGTTAAACTTTGGTCCCAGGGCGACGTGACTTCTCGAGTGGGTCCTCTGTGTCTGTTTGGGAGTCTGGAGTTGTTTTTAGATAGGTTCCAGGAGGTCTTGGAATGGAGCCCACAGCTTGGCTTTAGTGAGAAGTTTCTGGTTCACAGGGCCTGAACTTGATGAGTCTGAGAAGACGTGGGCGGGGCTAGGATTCTTACCTGTCAACTATGTTCTGACACAAATCCCAGGGTTATTGTGGATTCCTGTGGCAGGGCTAAATCAGGTGCTTTTCAAATTGAATTTGGGGGTAGGGAGTAACGACCTAACTTCTCAGGAAACTTTGTTTGCTTTGATAAATTCTCAAATATAAGTGTAATTTTTTTGAGACATGGGTGTTATTGTAGCTGAGGCTACCCTTGAATGTGTTCCCCTCCTGCTTCTGCCTCCTCAGTACTGAGATTACAGGCATGTACCATCCTGTCTAGTTGATACCTACAATTCCTACTGGTTTTCAGAATGATAGAGTATAACATTTTTTAACCTATTTTCTATCTTTCTAAAAAGTCCTTGGACGCTGCCTAGTCTTCAGTTCTCACACTTACCTTATTATGTCAGTTTCTTTAATCCCGCTTTTTGCAACAACATCTGGAGGAATTGTTCTCCAGCCAAAGTTCATGGGCCATGTGAAGACACCTCTTTGGAAGTTGTCCACTGTCATGTAACTAGTGCAAGACAAGCAAAACCAATGAAGTTGTGAATGCTAAGACTATCTGTGTCTCTATAGTTCACAAACACAGCTTCATGACTGGGTGTGGGACGAATGCTCACACACGTGATTCTGCACCATCACCTCCTCTAAAGAGTTCACAAACACAGCTTCATGACTGGGTGTGGGACGAATGCTCACACACGTGATTCTGCACCATCACCTCTTAATATCCACTCAGGGGAGCTTACGGATATGCACTGCACTGCTGGTTAGCCGGTAGATTGCTTGCTTTCAACTTACACTGATCTTTTGGTCGATAATGGCCATGTTAGATGAAGAAATGAAAACACTTAAAGCTCCCATAAAGGGTCCAACTAGAAACCTGAGAAAAAGAAATACTTTGGCGTTCAACTGATAATCAAAGGGGATGAAGCTAATAATGAGAAGTTGGATTTATTAATAGATGAAAGTTGGTGTGCTAACCAAAAAGAGTACTGAGCTGGTAAGTTCTGATCCCAAGGTATCTGTCATGCGTTCCCCCCGTTTGGTAAGTAGGCCATGCTTCTTAAGTTTTATCACAGCATGGATGAGGACTAGCAGTCTCTGCTGCCTTCCAGTGTCAGGGTGTGGAAGCGTTACCTCATGTCCTTGTCATTGATGACTTCAATTACTGGGCAGGCCACTTTCTTCCTATTTAAATAAACTCTTTCCAGGAGCGGTTCCAGCCAGCCCACATTGCATTCCACATGAGAGTCGAGGAATGTCAGTACATCCCCTATAAAGGGAAAAAAAAGGAAGATGAAAACACAAAACACTGGAAAATATGGTATCATGCAGCCAGTCTATGTGCTTCGTGCTCAAAAGCATCAGGGATTGGTTGAGAAGCATGACTGTGAACACAGGCATCTTCTATTCTCACTGATTTCCTGCTTCCTAGAATTTCAGTTTGTAATATATGGAGAAACTTCAGGAGTAGAGATTCTGTGGAGCAATCACCACTCACATCTAGAAACAACTAATAAGCTACTGTCATTTGCCTGCTTTTTTGCCGCTGTGGTTAAACCATGACTGAAGCATCTTCAGGAGGAAAAGGTTGATTTGGCTTAAACAATCCAACCATGGTCTGTAGTGATATTTCATTTGCATTTTAATACATGAAGCTTGCTTGAAGATCAGAGAAGAAATTAGCCACCCTGGCCACACAGTGGTGACACTCACCTTTAATCACAGTAACCACACTAGTTTGTCATAGAAACTAGGTGGTAGTGGTGCACACCTTTAATCCCAGTCCTAGAGAGGAATATAAGAGGGGAGGAGAGGACGACAGCTCTCAGACACAGTCTCATTCTGAGGATTCCTGGAGGCAGGATTGCCATTTTGGACTGAGTGTAGAAGTAAGAGCCAGTGGCTGGCTGTTTTTCTTTGCTGACCTTCAGGTTGTACCCCAATATCTGTCTCTGGGTTTTTATTAGTCATGTCACCATTAATGGAAGCCAAGGCATGAACCCAATGGCAGAAACTTGAAGCAGACACCACAGAAGAACACCACTTACTGACATGCTCAGCTTGCCTTCCTATACAACCCAGGACCGATGCTCAGGGGTGGCGCCATCCACAGTCTGCTAGCTAGTCTTCTGTCAACTTGATACATAACTATTTATAGTTATTTTAGAGGAGGGAAAATTAATTTAAAAAATGTCTCCATAAGATCTGGCTGTCAGGCATTTTCTTTATTAGATATTGCTGGGGAATAGCCCTACAAATGGGGGGATGCTATCTCTGGACCCGTGGTCCCGGGTTCTGTAAGCAAGCAGGAGGGTGAAGCTATGGGAAGTAGAGCAGTAAGTAGCTTCCCTTCATGGCCTTTGCATCAGATCCTACTCCCAAATTCTAGCCCTGCTTCAACTGTTCTGACTTCCTCCAATGATGGACTATGATCTGGGGTATAAGCCAAATAAACCCTTTCCTCCCCAACTTGCTTTTGTGTGACAGCGTTTCATTGCTGCAATGGAAGCTCTAATTAAGACGCACATTAATCATTCATCAAAAACGTTGTACAAGACATGCCAGTCTGATCAACATAGTTCTTCCGATGAGGTTCCCTTTATTCTGGTCATTGTTTTCACTGACCATTCCAATATGTGGCTGCACAGGTAGCATTAAGACTCACGGCTCAGTGCCTACCTGGGTGTCTTATCTGTTCCTTGCTACACACCTACGTGTAGACCTATTCTCCTTTCAACTTAAGAGGTAAAGACTGGAGGAACAAATAGCGAGAGTAACTTCCCAAGGTAACTCACCTAGAGTGCCATGTAATGTTATGGAACAACTCATCACATAGCTCATGATGGGGATCCAAATCTGCATTCCCTCCCCACCCGGCCCAAACCTTGCCTCATTAATATTCTCATTCATTTGTTGCCAAGACCTGAGGGAAAAAGCACCTGCTGAAAGCATATTTTGGAATTTTACATTGTTGTATTTTGGGGAAGGGAAGACTCTCCTTCGCACGGATGCCATGGCTCTACTTTCAGACATTTGTTTTAAAATAAAATCTCAGGATTTCTTAGATAAGCAAACAAAGAGCTCCCTACAGAGCTGGCTCCTGGTGGCGTTTCTAACTGTGGCGGGACCATCTATGAAAGTGTGCTGCCACGTTTGTGTAGAGAGCCTGAAAGGCACGAGGGAATGGGGAGTAGACCGACGTTAAACACAAGCAACGTGTGTCCTTTGACCTATGTTATACTTCTAAGATCTACTTAATACTCAGTCTTTTGACAAATGGCCTTCTATTTTTGTGAATTGCTCAAACTCAGATTCAAGATTCATCGAATCTTGGTCATAACCTGACATAGTTCTCTGTTTTCTAGGGCAAGTACTAGTGTGCCGGATTACTTCAAGATGGACTTTATTAACAATAACAGCAATAAAATGGAATGATAAAATAAAATGAAAATGGCCAACCTCAGAAAAATCAAGTGCCTTCTCTCCCCACTCTTTCCCATTCCTTTCACCCTTGCTCAGAGACTGCGTCTGCAACCCTATCCCCACCCCAATAAACCTCTTATGTGAGCTCTGCTGCAAGGTGTTGACTTTGTGGGTCCCCTTGGCTTCAGTCTGCCAAGGTGCCTCCCACGGTTAAATCATTACACTCATCTCTTAGTATCCACAAATAATGATGCAAAATAATTCTACACCAGTTTGATTAAAAGGGGGTCATTTATTGGAGGGGATAAGACTTACAGATCAATGTCCAAAACTACAGTCCTCTGGTTGCAAACAGGAAACCGAGTCTAGTAGTCAGAATGGGAGCCGGAAGGAAGAGTGCCAGCGGAGCACTGCTGCCGCTTTTTAAAAATGAAACCACACCCCAATGGGCTGGTATCTCAAAAGCCATTGGCTGAAGGCAAGAGAGCTCCCGCAGCACACAAGGTGCTGGTTCCAGGCTTCCTTCTGACACCATTCTCAGGTGCTGATGTTGCTTATATGACAGTCCAGTATTTCCTGCATACGCCATCCCTGGATTACGTATGATACCTCATCTTATGTAAATAGTTGTGAGACTGAACTACTGAGGGAATAATGACAAGAAAACCCAGCCTGTGTACATGTAGTACACATGAATTTTTCCATGTATTTTTTTAAATCAAAGTTGGTTGAATCTATGGGTGCAGTGCCTATACATAAGGAGGCCTGGCTAAATACATGTATATACATATACAACTATTCTAAGTGTTAAAGTGGACCTTTGATCTTATATACCATTTAAAGAAATTTATCTTATGTTTGTATTATGATTTACAATGTGGGTAGTCCTTCAAAAATTAGAGAGGACAAATGTGTCCTTTTTAGGTTCCTTGAGCAGAATTTCTTACTAGTCAGTAGTGAGCAATTAAGATGCACCTAGGAGGGTTTTCCAGATGGAGATCTATGACACTTAGGGAAGCATTTGGTTTGGAGGGACTACCCAGTACTGTAGGGAAGAAGAGATAATTCACTGCTCATGCTCTTTTGATGACATTTCTTTGGAGAATACATATGAATTTACATATGTAACTGGAATGTGATATAAAGCTTATTTCTTTTTTAAATTTTTTATTTTGTTTTTATTGAGCTATATATTTTTCTTTGCTCCCCTTCATCCCTCTCCCCTTCCCTTCTACCCTTTCTCATGATTCCCCTCCCAATTTACTCAGGATATCTTGCTTTTTCTACTTCCCATGAAGATTAGCTCCATGTATGTCTCTCTTAGAGTCCTTTTTGTTGCTTAGGTTCTCTGAGTTTGTGAATTGTAGGTTGGTTTTTCTTTTTATGTCTAAAAGCCACTTTTGAGTGAGTACATACTATATTTGTCTTTCTGGATCTGAGTTACCTCACCCAAAATGATGTTTTCTAGTCCATCCACTTGCCCACAAATTTCAAGATGTCATTAATTTTTTTCCTCTATGTTGTTCTTTATTGTGTAAATGTACCACATTTTCTTTATTCATTCTTCAGTCAAGGAGCATTTAAGTTGTTTCCAGGTTCTGGCTATTACAAATAGTGCTTCTATGAAAGTAATTGAGCACATGTCCTTGTGTTAAGATTAGCATCCTTTGGGTACATACCCAAAAGTGGTATTTCTGGGTCTTGAGGTAAGTTGTTTCCTTATTTTCTGAGAAATCTCCATACTGATTTCCATAGGGACTGTATTATATTATACTCCCACTAGCAATGGAGGAGTGTTCCCCTTACCCCATATCCTCTCCAGCATAAGCTGTCACCAGTGTTTTGGATCTTGGCCATTCTGACAATGTAAGATGAAATCTCAGAGTTTTTTATTTGCATATCTCTGATAACTAAGAATGTTGAGCATTTCCTTAAGTGTCTTTCAGCTATTTTATATTCCTCCATTGAGAATTCTCTGTTTGTGTTTGTCCTCCATTTTTATTAGATTATTTGTTCTTTTGATGACCAATTGCTTGAGTTCTTTGTATATTTTG
>JAQHUG010000108.1:3959011-3978717 GCA_028555095.1 Dicrostonyx torquatus
TTGGTTGTGCTGTGGCCCCTCCAACCAGCCATACCAGGTGACCTTGACCTGGTAAGTAAGTACAGGCACTTGAACAGTTGTACAAATATATTGCCTGAAATTTTAAAATAGCACAGTATGTCATTGCAGTGTGTGAGGGGCTGAGTAGACTGGGAGACTGAAAGAGCAAACTAACCAAAGCACATGAAATTTTAAAAAGACTTTGAAATGAAAAATATTAGGAATGGTGAGAAAAGTTGAAAGAATATTTATAGGTATTTATTTGCTGTTTTTCAATGTGAAAGTATGCTTTTTTTTTTCTAGTAATGTCCAGTGAAAGGTCAGGTATATAGTGTCATGGTGTCATAGTGTCCATGTACTAATGTATCCATGACTCTGTGTGTGTGAGAGAGAGAGACAAAGCACGCGTTTTTCAAGAATTAAAAATCAATAGCCATTAGAGATGAACAAGTGGGTACTCCTGTTCCATTCTTTCAAACTCTGTATTTTTTAAATGTCCTAAATTAAAGCACACCTATGAGGAAAGCGAAGGTGGAGCAGTTTCTTACCTGTTGCATTCTGTGCCCCTGCCAGCCTTGCTCTGATCAAGCCATGTCTCTCCTTGAGGCGAAGAATCCGAACTTTTGGAAACTGAGACATGTATTTATCCAAATCAGCTTTTAGGTAGTCTATATCAGAGTAAGAACAAACACAGAATACTTTAGTTAACTAGGTTTACCAGCGGCGTCTTTGCAATGTCAAATTCAAAGCTATAATATCATTTTTTTGAGACTGGATTTCACTATATGGCTGAGTTTGAACTCTTGATTCTCCTGCCTCTGCCCCCGGGTACTAGGATTACAGGTATATGCCACCACATCTGACTTTTCCAGAATATATTTACAGCTCATTTTCCACTAGTTTTGTGGATGTGAGGTTTGTGGGCTTTTTTTTGGGGGGGGGTTTGTTTGTTTGCTTTGAGACAAGTTTTCTCTGTGTATCCTCAGTTGTCCAGGAACTCACTCTATATGCCAGGCTGGCCTTGAACACAGAGATTTACCTGCTTCTGCCTTCTGAGTGCTGGGATTAAAAGTGTGTGTGTCACCACCACAAGCTGTGTATAGATTTCTTAAAGAGGACCCTGAAACTATAATAGATTCAGGATTCATAAAATAATTATCAAAAAGAGACCTCATCATAGAGGCTCTGGAGCTGGCTGCTATCTCTATATGTTTTTAAGATCACTTATTACCATTTTCAATTCTCTTCTGGCATCTTATTGCTGCTTGAGTTCACTATAATTATTGTATCAACAACAGAACCATAGAAATCACACATATCATCATAGTTACAGATAATGGTTCAGCTGCTTCTTTGACAGCACCATCCATTTGCTGGTCTTTCTAGTTAAGAAAAAAAATGAGTGAAAATTTGGGAATTCCCATTGTGGCATCACTGGGCCTGTGGGACTTCCTATATACAGAGATAATTTGGTAAAGGAAAGAGCAAAATTCTTCGATTATGTAGGAAATGAAAACAATGGGACCTTAAAAACTGTGAAGGCTTCTGCTTCCAGACTGGACTAGAACTATTATCTTTCTGATCCTTTGCAAATGTGTCTTCTCCATGCTTAACTTCACATGGGATCTTCCTTGTTCTTTAGAAGAAGCCAGAGAACTTCCATTTCTTTGCTTTCCATAGAGTTTAACTTTGGCTACTGACAGTAGAAAAATAAGTCTATTAACAGAGTGGACTTCGCTCATTACAGTCCGTGAAATATGACTTATTCATCATCTTCTGGACTCAAGTGACTCACTCAGGGAGTTGCAGCATTAAAATCATACCTACAAAGCAGAGGACTGACAAATGGGAATGGGTAAGACATTCCATAGATGAGCAGTGAGTGATATAGTCTTAAAGATGTGTTTGTGGCATGTATGGGTGTTTTACCTGTGTGTCTGAGTACTGCAAGCATGCAGTGCCAATTGAGGCCAGAAGAGAATTGGTAGAGCCCCTGAAACTGCATTTACACAGTTTTGTGCTGCCTTGTTAGTGCTGGGAATTGAAGCAGGATCCCCTGGAAGAACAGCTGGTGCTCTTACTTGCTAAGCCATGTCTCTAGCCTCAATTAGTAATATGTGATCAGTACTTAGACTTGTTTTTGTGGCTCCACATGAAACAATAATTTGGCATTTACAAATACTTAAGCTTCATTAAATTGCCCTCTGAACCCCAACTACTGTTGCCTTCTTCCATCAAGCTTTAACTTCTCAGGGGAATCCAAGGCAGGTTTTACCTTTGGTGCTGAAGTCATCCACCAGCAGAATCTCCTTGATGAGGTGTGGAGGAGAGCGATTGAGGACACTGTGCACCGACCTCAGGAGAGCGGACCACACCTCATCTACAAAGCACATGATGATGCTGGTGGTGGGGAGGTCATTGTGAACCAGCTGCTCCGCACACCTGGGCCAGGGAATAAGCACAGCTGAAGAGATATGCCGTTGAGATCACAAAGGGTCCTAAATAATCTGCGTGTGCGTGCACATACATGCATCTATCATCACCAGCTTATATGTGTACCATGACCATTTTCTATGCCTCAGCAACAGCATTTGTTGAAATGACTAACAGTGACAGACTTGATGCCTTCTTTGGCGGTGTAAGACTGCACTGAAGAGGATAAGGGCGTTATAAGTTAGATTCTACTTTAATCCTACCACCAAGATATGAACCTCAGTAAGAACCTATGTATTCTTTCTGTGCCTCAATTTTTCACATCTGCCAAACAAAGTGATGGTCCTCTAAAAGTTTTAGAACCTAATGAACTGTATAGAAACCGCCTACCATAGTTCCTGGCACAGGCATTCACTGAACGGTAGCTATTGCTACCATTATTAAATTATATACCAGAAGAGAGCATTCTGAGTTATTTAGTGTTACTAAGTAGTTTATGACTGCCTGTATAAATAGCCATCTGCCAAATGCCAAAAGAGATATCCTCCACCCCACTCAGCATATGAGTGTATTTATGGTACAACGTACATGTGCCAAATAATCGCACTCTTTCCCACTTCTCTATTTGGAAGCTCCTTGCTGTGACAACTGCAGAGTGGCCATACTTCAAGTCATTTTGCTGGCATAGAAATGAAAGCCAGGCTAAAAGGACCAGGTGCTCAGTGGGCTCCCCCTGGCTGTGGTTTCCTCTCATTCTGCAGCTCATGCTGCCTCGCTATGGTATTTTCTGTGTCTGGCCTGTGTCACTGTTCCAGGGCAGCTCCTAGCGGGACCTTCCAAATTACATTTGCCATTCTGCTAACATGCCTCCTCTTGGTATCATAATAATCAGCGATGAAGGTCAATAAATACTTAAGTGTTCTGACTTATTTTAGTGTAAGCTTCCGACCTCTTTCCCCCTTTAACTGATGAATGGCTGAAGTCACTGACAGACTGGCTCTTGATTATGTTCCATATCTGAGATGGCAACTCTGCTTCACCCTAGCTCTAGAAGTAACCATGGACGTTTAAATCCCCAGAGTAAAAATAGCTAGCAGTCGATGCAGCATTTGTGAGAACCAGAGCTTCTGTTAAGTATCATGGCTCAGTTTTGTTGACTTAATGAATAAGACACAGATAAAAGCAAATGCTATAGTCAAACAAACAACATTTGCTCGTTTTTGTTTTTGTTTTTTGTTTATGGTTGCCAAAGTACCGTTGTGAACATAATTGAATTCAATACCATGGCAGTTGCTTGAGATGCAGTTGTGTAATGTGTTATCACATACTTCTTTAAATGGTGCAAGATGAAGCATGAGATGATCAATGACTCACCCAGCATGATTTGCCTAGTTATAACATACATGGGAATGTAAAATGATGTAGTTTTCATTTTATTGGGCTACAATGTTCTTATGCACTAATAGAATGTGGATTGGGAATCAAATAAACATATGGTCACATATCACTTATCTCTAATTACTGGCTTGGAGAAATTGCATAACTTCTTTGAACTTTAATTTGCCAACTACAAAGCAGGGATTAAAAACTTTTCTTACTTAAATATATATCTGTCACAGAGCTTTCTCAGAAGAAATACAAGCAAACCCACCATGGTCTATAATTTCAGTCTTTTCCCAAAGCAATTGGTTAGCATAATAACCAAAAGGCCTTGGGAAAACATACATCCAACCTTCAGCCTCAGAAAACAGACTCAGAAAGTTTGCACAGAAATTGAGAATCTTTGTCATAAACAAAACAAGAGACAGAGGAATGACTCACAAGTCACTGATCCATCAGTGGGGGAATGCAGGTTCTTACATAAAGCTAATTCAGTTCTCTCATAATATGTGATTAAATTTAAGAAAATATTAGAGAGCTGAAATGAACATGTACTATATTTTCAGGTGCTATAAAGTCAAAATAACACATTTCAATCAGAAGTCTTAATATGATTCCAATGTTAACATAAAATAACAGGCTGCCTAAATTAATCTTATTCTGCACAAAGAAAAACTGTATTGGAATTTCTATAAAGTATGAGCATTTCTGACTATATTTAAGGATTATATTAATTACCCATAGTTGCTGTAACACCTACGATTTCTGCTCCACAGCTTCTCCTAATTTTTCTATCCTTTCTCACATTTTGCTTTGAGTGGAAAGAAGCTACCAGGGCAATCTTTCAAAGCTGTGCTTGCTGCTCTCCTTAACAAACATCCAAGTTTATCATCTCCAACTTCTGCTCATTTTTATGTGACAGAGGACACAATGTAGCCAAGCTCCTTACTGCTCTGTAACACACATTAGACACATTATGTCTCTGCAGTTACCCATCACCCACTGCTCAGTCCCTGCAAACATTCAGGAGAAACACTTCCAGTGCCCATATTTTGACCAATATCTTCTCATGATGACATCATGTTCCCAGAGGTGATAGAAATGTCCTCTGCAGAGTGCCTCGCTTTCTTCTGAACCTCGCTGGCCTTCTTAGCATCCATGTTGTTTCTATTGACCGTTTCAGGACAAACATCCCAGATATTTTCTGTTATGTTGCCCAAATTCTGCCAGTCTCTGCCCTCTATTTACCAATTACTAGTTTGGCCACACAGCATTCAAACTTTTGTTATATAGGGAACTGTTGCAGACTGTAGGAATTAGGAAGTAAACACACCCCTGAAGAGCCATTGTCATTGGTCCACCCCACAGATTTAAGAACTAAAGTAGGAAAGAGCTTTTATTTGGGACATACCTATATGTCTTTAAATGTGGGACTCCCCTTCCCTCCAACTCGAAGCTAGGTTTACTTATAAGTAAGAGAAACATTGAATTAGTCATTTACGCTCTCAATTTTCTTTCTTTCCTTTTAAAAACCACGTTTGAATCTTTTTTTAAAGTTTATAGTTTTTACAGAAATCCAATGGAATATTAATTGTAATATTTTGCCATGAATTAAACATTGATACTCAAATTTAGGAAAGAAAAAGGAAAAAGAAAGACACTAATTACAGGTTTGCCAAGTACTGATAAAAAAAAATGTAGTTGACTGTATAATCACCAACAGTTGAAGGAGAATTTTGGAAAAAATAATAAATTATGGAATTTATTTTCTAAGGTATTTTATATCTCTAAGGTCAGGTTTCAGTTCTCAGAAAGTGTGGCGGTCAGCAGAAATGCTTGGAGTGATGATGCAGTGGATCACTAGGAGGGAATGGGTGGGGCTAGAGTGCAGTGAATAAATGTTCAAACCAAATGCTGTGTAGACGGTTGTGTAAGAACAGACAGTGCTGTGTAGACAGCTGTGTAGGGACAGTGCTGTGTAGACGGCTGTGTGAGAACAGACAGTGCTGTGTAGATGGTTATGTGAGAACAGACAGTGCTGTGTAGACAGCTGTGTAGGGACAGTGCTGTGTAGACGGCTGTGTGAGAACAGACAGTGCTGTGTAGATGGCTATGTGAGAACAGACAGTGCTGTGTAGACAGCTGTGTAGGGACAGTGCTGTGTAGACGGCTGTGTGAGAACAAACAGTGCTGTGTAGATGGCTTTGTATGTTATCTGTAAAAAGGAAGCAGGAAGCAGCTAGAAGGGAGGGGTGAATTTTTCAGCCTCTTTCTCTCCCTTCCCTGAGAGATGAAACCATATTTATAGGTGCGAGGGATGGTACAGGGAGAATTAAGAGCTGGCCGAAAATACCAATGATTGTCAAAATTTTCAGTGGGGTAGGCTTTCCGTACATTGGTTAACCTTAAGTGCGGTTGAAGCAACCGCCATGTCTCGTCTCTTTAGGTCATTCAATATTTTCCTGGTCTCCTGAGATTGTACACTCTTCTCATTTTCACCCATTTTTCAGGCTCTTTTTCCTTCAGTTTCTTTCTCAGCCCCAACCTCAGTTCTTTATACCAATTAAGTAGGGAGAGCTGAGTGTGCGCTTTGTCTCATCAATGAATCCCCAACCCCACTACCTTGTGGACAGCTTTGTTGGTTCATTTGGGTCTTAGCTTTAACACTGTCTGCACAGAGCTTTCTCCAGCGACCCTGTTAAAATCCAGTTGTTCTATTATTCTGTTAGAGCTAGCTGCCTTTCTTTCATATCATCCATTTGTCAATTTTATTTCCTTCTCTTCTACATCCCAGAATTCTTGAATGTATGTCAAACCTGCTTTCTTACTCTAGAACTGCAAGCTTCTAGGTCTGTTGCACATAATAAATATTTGATAAATTATATTGAATGGACAAATGTGAAGACAGAGATGGGGTAGAGCTGAAATTTAAAGCTTGGAAAGCTAGAGAGAAGATGTTTTCCTTTGAGATGGGGAGGAGAGGTAATAATATATACAGGTAACTTCATGTGCAGGAATGAAAATCTATATTTTTGTTGAATAGTTTTTAATCATCATATATGACCTGTATATTCTAAATTGTTTTTTTAATATTTATTTATTGATATGCATGGTTATTTGCCTGTAAGTATGTTTGTATACCAAACACATGGAATTGTTTTGGAGGTCAGAAGAGGGTGATGGTTCGTCTGGTGTCAGAGTTACAAGTAGTTGTGAGCTGCCACAAGAGTGCTGAGACTGGAATTAATCTTGGTCCTCTGGAACATCAGGCATCTCTCCAGCCCCATGGACCTATAGGTATTTTAAATACCTAACTTGTGTAATAACCATGTAGAATAAACGTGTAAGTTCTTTACCTGAAAAAAGTACATTCCTGGAATTATTTTGCATTTAAATTAGACTTTTGTTTTAATCCTGCCTTCTGTGATGGAACAGAAATCAGGGTTTCCAGTGGGAAAGCAAGAACAGATAGCTTGCTTTACTTGATTGGTGTGAGAAAATTCAGAATGTTCTGGGATTCAAAGGATAAATCTCTTCCTAGATATATGTTCAGAAGACTTTTCTTGTGCTTAAAACTGGGCATGGCTGGAATCATAGACAACAGTGCTGATTGGGTGACCCAGCGTTAGGTTACACACTTTTAGGAACCTGATATTCTGCATCAGTACAGAGGATGAACACATGCCAAGTGTCTTACAAGCCAGCTTTCTTATTGCTTATTTGCAGGCACAGTGGGCCAGGGTAGACAGCTTTCATTACTAGTACCATTTGTCCCTGATACAAGTAGCCACAGCCATCCAGTTTTATGGAGATTCCATAGGTTGCAAAACCACTTCCAACTGTTCTACCCTGACTCAAGTAAAGCGAATTATCTTTGTTTCTGACTTGTCAGAGTATTGATTTCTGCTACTTTTGCAGATGAGGGAATAGCCAAGGAAACTTATATGCATGGTATTTGGGTTTGTAAAATTTTCTGAGACTAAGAATTGATGATTTTATTATAAATAGTTTATGATACAAACTAGGTGTTTGGAACCTACAAGTCCTGGTCTCTTCTTGAAATGACTCAGATTCATTGTCTTACAGGTGTGGGGTCTAGGCTTGGATCAGTGCAGCAATGCAAAGACTAGAGATTATGGGGAACTCAAATGTGACGCCTTTCCTCACCCTGAAAGAGCTAATGCAAGACTGTGGGAGGGGAAAGGCTTGGGATGTGGAAGTACAAGGAAGAGCTAAGTTTTACTTCCCTGTGGCACCAGCTGGCGGCATGAGTATCAGCATGCCACCTAATCTTCAGAACCTCAGCTCATTCATTTTTAGGGTAAAGATTATGACGCTTGCATCACATTGCAGGTTTTATGAGACAATGGATATAAAAACACTGGGCAGGCATCACCCAGAAAAGCCTGTGTGAGAACTTGGAAGAGCTCTCTCTCTAGACTCACAGTTTCTGACTCAAAGCTCTGCCCTGCCCCAAGCAGTCTTTAATCTGAATCTACCAAGTGCCTGTTCATTTATCAAGAGACTCCAAAAGTTGATGGCTCACCTTCTCAGCCTCTGTGTGCTCAGTCCTTGGCCACCGACTTGATCTGAATGGAGCCTATCAAATCTGGACTGTTTCAAATGAGAACGCTGAGGGAATGATAACATTCTCTCATTTCTATGAATTTTTCATTTTATTCCAGCAGAGGCAAAAACACATCATGTGGGTCAAATCTCAGTCTTTATGGGTTTGAACAGAAGGTCGGAAGAATGTGTCTCAACTTCCATTTGCAATTCAACTACAGCCTCCATGGGAGCCTTGAGCGGCCTTCACTCCCCACACTCTGCTATCTTCCGGAGCATCAGGAGAATCGAGCAGCCAGCTGCAGTGTGCGCTGTCTGGAATTATATTCTTTCCTCAGACCTTAAAATTATTTGAGCCTCTTTGCCTCTTGCTGATAAGAGGGTATACTGATATAAGGATTTTACTTTTGTGTTTTGTTCTTTTTTAGGGCAAATGATTCTTGACATTTAGTTCAAATCACCTGACTGAGCACTCTCAGGACAACTCTTCTGCATCCATCTAAAGCCTTTAGCCAGGCGATGCTGCAGTCATAGAGGCAAGGATGTGTCATGTCATCAGAGGGGATGGACTCAGGCTCAGAAATACATCCTACCAGCACCAACATTTGGCACTTAACAATAGTCTATTTTGAGCAGGCAGCTGGCAGGGTGAAATTGGGTTAGAGGCCGGAGTTAAGATGGCTGAGTTCTAGGATGGAAATAGTACTGGGTGAGTGCAGGGCACCTGGCGGCCATATTTCTTGCCTGTCCTACTGTGTGTGATGTTGGGCAAGGTACTCCTCTCCTCACGCTTTCTCTGTGGTATAAGTATTCATCTTGAACTCTTCACCTGTTCTTATTATCTCGTGAGATTCCCTATGCAATGGTCATTTGCCTTCTCACCTCTGACCTATGCATGAGGAAGAAAAAGGTCTTAATTTCTCCAGAAGTCATTTGAATATAAAGAATCAGAAGGAGGCTATGGAACCTATAGAAAAAGCACTCTAGTTAGAAGTTGGAAGCTTTCATGAATCCCAAATCTGCTAGTGGGTTTTGCTTTTCTCACCAGTAAAGCGTGCAAGGCAGCTTCTTATCCTTAGTGCTGCTGGGTGCTTAGTATAAAATGCACATGCTTGTGTAACTTATATACACATATATAAATCCATCACTGTCTGGAATATAATATAATAAGAATGTCTTGTGAGCAAGGGATAGACTGTTCTTCACAAAGAACCTTGACCAACCAAGGAGGCCTAGGCATATCATTGTGAAGTAGACTAGCTGGGGTCAGAGAAACCAAGACTAGTGAAGGGCAGTTATTGCCCAGTGGGGGCAAATCAGAAAACTTAGCATTGGTATCCTACCCATCGCTTCTGAGCTGTGAACCCTTGTCTTCGTGTGTGTGTGTGTGTGTGTGTGTGTGTGTGTGTGTGTATTCCCTCATTTTTTCATAAGGAGATGCAATACTTTATCAGTCTGCCTTGGCTGTTGCGGTGGTCAAATGGGATAACAGACATGAAGGATGAAAGGTACCAGATGCTTTGGCCTGGTGTGTTGGTTCTTGACAACAAGAGGAAACTACGATATGCAACAAAGTCAATGGCCACTGCCTGATTTACCTGCCACAGTGTCGACCCCCAACTTTTCTATAGGTAACACCGGGATGATGGAGACCATATCAGCCTTAAACAATTGTTGTTAGGATAAATAAGAATCCCAGTGGCAAGAACTTTGCAAATGTTCAGTTCTCTGTCTCAAGTCTTGCGCATGGCACACATCACATTAGGAAGCTCATTTAAAGGTACTTGAGTTTGGCATCATAAAAATCATTTTCCAGGGAAGCCTTTTTAGTTTTGAAAAAAATAAAATAAAATAAAGCAGCTAAACATTACATTTTTTTCTTAAGTTTTCTTACTCTTGGTTGGGGGAAGGGAGGAGAGTCCTTCCTCTCTTCGGAAGGTTCTGTTGAAGCAGGTCAGCCAGAGAACGCAACAGGAAATTATGTTCTGGGACAGGAGGACCCAGGGAAATATTACATGAAGAATTTGATAAAAACAAGGCTTATGATTGAATATGGGTTAGATGTCCGAGACAGTTGTGAATAAGTTCATAGTCCTGTACTTACTAATTATGATTTCTCAAGTGTATTTCTAGGTCACGGGGAACCTGAGCTGTATTAGCTTCCTCAGATTTGTGCTAGTTAGGACCCATATGGTAGCTTTCTTTGCTTTGAATTAATGATAGGATTGTGTTTACATTTTCCCCTCTAGCTGTCTTCCTCTTTCTAGTTAGAGGTGAATGACAGAGAGGGGCTTCTGAAGGCTGCGGAATTATTTCTCAGCCGTATTTAACCATTATTATGCTATATGGTCTAGCTTCTGCCTCTTAAACACATTTTTCACTTGTTTTCTTTTATATATGACCTTTGTAAATTGTGAAACACAGCTCCTAGCCCTCTTCTATAGACATGTCTGCTCACCAATGCTCACAATTGCAGGCTCCGATACAGACACTACTGAAGAAACAGCAGCGGGTGCCTTCTCCTGTAAGTATGTACTCAGGAAAGACATCATGTCTTTTAGGTGATGATATTCCTTTCCACAGATGGGCTCTTTCCTGGCTGGGAAATCTCACCTCTGCTCCAGTCTATTATAGATGATGTTCTCTAGTCAACTATTAGCCGCAAAATCACCCCCACTACACCAATTCTGATATTTATCTCGTAGGAAAATAAAACCTTGAATTTCATTTAGCTTTAATTTTCTTTAACTTTCTCTTTTCTCTCAGCCTGATAAACTTCAAGCAGTTTGAGATTTGGGAGGATATATGATCAATTATTGCCTGTCCTCCTCCTCCAGTAACCCATTAGCTCTGACATTCCTGATTTTCCTACAGTCAACATTAGGATTCCACGAACTTTTCCCTCAGTAATTTTGGCAGGTTTGTAGGAAATGCTCAGTTCTGTCTTTTGATTTTCATGAGTGCCAATAGAAAACCCTTCTTTTCTGGGTAGGAAGGAACGAAAATATTGGTTAACAGTCCTGGCTCTGAGCTAAGACAGTAAAGATGGGTTTTAATGACTTCATAGGAAAGTTGGGCAGAATTCTCTAGTAACAGCCAGCATTAAGTTAGGTTGCTGAGTACCATTATGAGACAGCAGACACGGATGAGCGCATCATGACCAGGAATTTTCAAACCTTGTATTATGTGTATGAGTGTTTTATCTGCATATATGTATTGCACCATGTATCTACCTGGTGCCCTTGTAGGTCAGAAGAGGACATCATTCCTCTTCTCAACTCAGGGGCTTGAGTTATAGATGGTTGTTAGACACCGTATGGGTGCCAAGTTTTCAACCTGGGTCTTCCATAAGAGCAAACAGTGCTCTTAACTGATGAGTCATCTTTCTAGCTCCAACTCTTATTGTATTTTGATAACTAAATGTTGGCAGCAAAAATTCTTTGAAGTATTTTTTTTCCTCCAAATTTGAATTCAGGAAGTGCACTTTTAAGTAACTTCATTTTTGGAGTTCCATCTTAACCATAGCTTTAGGCCTAAAGAAAACCTTTCCCAAACAGAATTAAGCAATTTTATATGGAGAGGACTTTGGTTTGGCAACATATAAGTGTGTATGTGTGTGGAGGGGGGCTGTGTGTGGTATGTGTAAATGGGAAGTGTGTATGCATGTTCATTAGTGCTGACGCAAACACACTTCAAGAACTAAGGTGCACTTCAATGATTAGGTTGATTTTGCTTTTTTGGTGGTTTGTTTGGCTTTGTTTTACCTTTAAAAGATAATGGCAGTTTAAAGGGATCATCAAAAGAACATTTGATTTCAGGTATATTGGATAAGTAGGTATTCTAGAAGAAAATGAAATTCTATTTTATTTCTTGAAAGGAAGGGAAACCTAAACAAAAGCAATTCCCTCACTTGAAAGTCAAAACATTAAGATTAAAACCTAAAGGAATAAAAAAAATGAGCTAATGAATAAACATGAATTAATTGATAGCTCACTGTAAAGCAGGATATAGTTACCTTAAGCCAAATGATAACATGCTCCATATATTCACTATGAAAAATCAGGAAGCAGCTATGAATTTTTAAGGTGATTTTATACGCTACCCTTGAATTAATGCCTCTCATTCATTTCATGATAGCATTAGTTCTTAACCCCATTTCAGAGAAACACACTTTTGAAGTCAGAATTGTGCAAACCTTTTTCTTTGGAATGCTCAGGTCTGTGCTATACACTAGGGGAGAAAGAAATAAAGCTGAGAACAGTTTCTGCAGAAGCTGGGAACTTCAGCGCGAAGGTAAAATGAAGCTCTTGTTGAGGAAGCAAAGTGCTCCAGCAAAGAGAGGCTGCATCCATCCAGCGCTAGTGGAATTTCGTGGTCACAGCTATGTCATGGCCCAGGTCCAGTATGCTACACTAGGATTTAGAGTAACTTTGGATTAGCATGTGAGGCCATGGAAGCAGAGAGCTGAGGGGGACTGGGAAGAGGGGCACTGGGAAGAGATCACTTATTAAAGCCAACAGGGGATAGTCAGGAGCAGAATGTATAAAAGACATAATCGTGTGAGCTAGAGAGATGACTCAGTTGATAAAGCACATGCTCGGTAGGTATGAGGATGAGAGTTTAGATCCACAGAGTACCCCAGGCAGTGGCTGCCTATAATCTCAGAACCGAGAAAGCAGAGATGGGAGCCCCGGGGAAAGCTGACTAGACTAGCTGGGTCAGTGAGTTGTGGGTTCTGCAAGAGAACCCAACTCAATAAATGAAGAAGAGAGCAATTAAAGACACCTGACATCAACTTTAAGTCTACACACACACACACACACACACACACACACACACACACGTTCACACTCATGAAAAATGCATACACACACACATACACATCACGTACAATTTTTTTAAAGTGTCTTCCCCTATGCCTTCGGAGACTCGTCCTGCGCCCCAAACTAGATATCTACTGCGAGGCGAAGAAACATAGACAGCCCTAAGAACACAGCCTGAGCAAGGCTGGTGGTAGAGAGACGTCCTTTGTTTTTGGATAAGACTTTGAGATCTTGCAGCATCTTAGAAATGCCTCTGTGGGGTTTGGAGAAAGCTGGAAGAGTTGATTTGGAAAAGAGACTGATTTTAAAGCTAACATAGGAGAAGTTGTCCTGGCAACCCTGCCTGTCTCTTCATCATCATGTCAGCCTTGTCCTAGCATAGCAGTTAATTTAGCCTTCAATTATTAACTAGGAACTAGTCATTATCTGCACTGAGAGTTCTGAAGCCAAAATGAACATTGCAAAGCCTTCCTTGTAATTCCTCTTCAATCCATAGTCAACAGAAGGTATGATATGGCACTTACTGTGCTAATTGATCTATAATAGCAGTTTTGTTTCCAAATGTAAACATCAGGGAGCTATTTCTAAAGTTCTGAAATCCAAAGGTTACAGTGGTCTGCATTTCAGCGAATTACAATACCTTGTTCTTATACCACTCTCCCCACATACACATGCAAATTTGTATATATATATTCTTACTATACTTTATAATAATTTCCTGAAATGTATTGCCTTAAATATTATTGTAGTCATGAGCAAGACATTTCAGATACATTATGATTAAAGTTGAAGAAAAATAATATCAACGTTTCAAAAAAAGAAACCACAACAACAAAAAAATCCCTTGCTCCAAGTCTTGCCTACCCAAAAAGCCCCACATGTTTCTCATTTGTATTTTCTTCCAGACATTCATGTGAATGCATTATTTGCAAATATTTATACTCAAAGTTGGAATAAGAGTAGAGAAAACTTATTTATCCTTCTTTCAGGAAGAATAGCACAAAAGGGCGAGAAATCCTTTGGGTGGTCTCACAAGTAGGCTTCCTGATGGCTGGCTTGTCTGTGTCAGATTGGGGTGGCAGGCATGATGGCTGCCTTGTCTACGTTAGATTGGGGTGGCAGACAAAGCATCAGCCAGGCCGCTTGCCCAGAGACACACCTATATTTAGCCAAGGTGGTTTGTGTGGCAAACAGGAGGGGGTTTGGCACTGTGCTCTCTGACTCATCTCAAGCACACGTGTCAGTCTCAGGAACAGCTGGACAGTCTCCCGCAGAAGACAGAGTCTGATTGTAGCTTTCCTGGGCTTTAGGACTCCACTTCCCCTAACTAAATTATGAACGAACAAGCTCCTGGAGCCATGGAACCTTCAATAAATCAGCCGGGTGATAACATTAGTGCTTGCTTTTGGCCTCATACACTGTTTCTTTCTCCAACTTGGAGCTGGAGTCTGTACTCTGTGCGCTGCCTGATTCTACCCCGGGCTGGTAGCAATCTGCTGGGCACACTTAAACAAAGCTGCCTTCAAAGAGACTTTATTTTTCTGTACTCCTTATGCAAAGTTGTAGTTAACGTGCAATACTGTGACACACAGGATTTCAGGTTATAGCTGGGGAAACATAATTTTTAGCATCCCCTTTTGGAAGATAATGCATAAGAGACAGGAGAATTGTGAATGTGAATTTCTCTTAAGAGCTAATGATCAATGATCAGAGACAACTGAAGTTCCTAGGACCTTGGCTCCATCCTCTGGGACTATTGCTGTGTTCTTTAGGATGCCTCACTGAGTTGAGGAATGCGATTGGCACAGAGTCTCATCTAGACAGGTCAGTGGGACATGGCCAATAGCGATGTGTCAGTAGCTAAGAGTCTGAACTGTTTTCTTCAGGACTGACATCACATTGATTCCTACTTTTGATTCCTATAGTAAAGGTTCGTCTGTGCTTGTCTTCCTTCCGATAACCCTGTCCAAAAGCTTGCCCCGACTTCCTATGTTCAAAAGAAACATTTCCCGAAGAAGCCGAAGAAAACCATTGTTTAGGTACCACACAAGCTCAAAGTCCTAATCTTGCCATTTTTGATTCCAGCCTCCAGGTTGGCTTGCTTAGGGAACTGAAAATCAAGTTGCAATCAGAGCTATATTATTAATTAATGGGAACTAAACACTACAAGTAGCCTCACTTATAAGTGCATCAAAGAGAGTCACAGCCTGCATTCAATCATGTCTATGATTGGATACACCTCCTGACGATGGAGCTAAGGAGCTTAATTGTTTGGTCACAATGGTCCACTGGAACCTTTAGAAGGGCAGTACTATGGGCAAGTGATACACTTTTTTTTTAATTTTTGAGACAGGGTATTTCTGTAGGATATAGAACCTGTCCTGGAACTTACACTGTAGACCAGGCTGGCCTCTAACTCACAGAGATCCACCTGTCCTGCCTCCCAAGTTTGGGGATTAAAGGTGTGCACCATCACTGCCTGGCAAGTGAAACACTTCTAATAGGAAGAATTAGAAAGACACTAATTGCATGAGTATCCCCGCCTATTGTCAGGTCATAGTGCCTGCCCTCTCTTTTCTCAAGCTCACAAAGTTTACCTGCATACTTGTAGAATCCTGTAAATGCAGAACCTGTTAGCGCGATTATTGTTAGCCTGCTCTTGAAGTACCTACGGGTGTTTGCTCATTGATAGACCTTTTCCAGCATTACTGCTTCCAGTGACTGGGTGCACAAAGGGCTGCTAGTCTCATCAACAAAAGGACTTTTAAGTGTAGAGATTAAATCATCTCCTTTCTTGTCCTAGTCATCATTACTCATGGTTATTCATATTTTGCAATTTAATTTCAGGAAGTCTTAGGAGTCTCCTAAGTCTTAGGAGTCAGTGAATACACCAACATTTCCCAGCCTGATAAGCTTGTAACCAATGAAAACTTCCAACACTGTAATTTACTCCACTGTCACTGCTGGCATGGAATTATGCGTTGTGTTTTACTACTTAGGTATAGATGATCATGAATTGAATGCTTCTACTCATCTAAAGAGATTTTTGACAAAGGGAAGGAAATGGAACCTAAGGAGGGGACCTGAGGTGTGAGCATAAAAGGAGAACCCCATGCATTTTTGTGTGTGGCAGATTATGGCTAGCATCAAATAATAACTGTCAGATTAATTCTCTAGATGGACAAAATCCACACAAATTAAATTTCAGAAAACTTCTATATACAGGAGAGCCCAATATCGGGCTCAAGAAAAGAGGGTCTTACCCCGCAGGCCTTGTGTCTTCAATGGCTCTGTCCACTGGAATCAGGTCACTAAGGTAGACATTGAAGTTTCCTTCTTTCCATCTTCGTTCTGCCTCCTTCTTCTTTCCAGGCGGAACAACCACAGGGCGCCCAAATTGACCTGGAGCATTGGGATCCCTTGGAGAAAGGGTCACATCTATTCTCAGCACACGGTGCCTTCCAGAGATTTTAGGGGTATTTGTGTGGCTTTGCTGGTATCCAGCAGTCTGGACCTTGGCAGTTGAGTTTCTTCTTTCTGGATGGAGTCCCCCTGCTAAGGACAGCTTGGCTTGAGACACCGCTCTCTGTGGAGCTAGCAGAAAGGAAGATGTCTTATTTTGATTCCTGGGGATGTGTTTCTCTTGGCTTCCACCTAGTAATTTAGGAACGATAGTTTGGGTTTTAGAATCAGGCACCTCTTTGGTATCTGTCCTCAGGTCCTCCTCTTTGGTTATAACCACAACCTGGCTTTCTGACATATTCAGTTTCTTCCATGGTGCCACTTTGGCGCCATCATCTTCTGGCAAGCCTCCCAACTGTGTCTCATTCATAGATTGCTTCTTTAAATGACCTGTATCAGCAATAAACTTAAAAAGAGGTGACACTTTATGGGCTTTGTGTTTTAGTTCTTTGCCCTGAGCCTCAGTTTTCTTTATGGCTATGTCTTCCCCAAATTTCAGGATTGGTTGGTTGGCAAAGTGTGCCTTCGGTTTTGTTACTGTCTGTGACTGCTGCTTTGAGCTGTCAGTCCTGACCCTGATGGTCACATTCAGGGTCCTTTCAGATGTTTGCTTTGATGCATGCCTGCTGAGAGTGTGATTCTCTGGGGCCTCTTGTTTTGTAGTGAAGGCTTCTGTGTGTGCTGATATCTTGGTCAGTGGCATTCCTCTTGATGCTGTTGATGGTGTCCTCTGCGATGAAACTGTTGTTTGCTTGGGAGTCATGTGCTGGGAGGAGGCTTTAGTTTTGCTGTCTCTCCCATATGTCTTCCGCATGGTAAAAGGCTCTGGGAAGGTTTGCAGATGTGCAGCGTGCCACAAAGGTACAGCTTTTCCCCTTCCCAAGGGGATCTGCATTTTCCCTCTCCTCTGGACTTGGTCCATATGCTCGTCAACCTTGAGTGCGTGGTCCTCTGCCTTTCTAAAGTTCTCCTTTCCCCAAACTCCGTTCCGGGGCAACCTCATTCCTGATATGCTGCTGTAAAGGACCTTCATTTGGTCTGGCTGGACTCTGAACCCTGTCTGCTCCCTCCTCCTGATGTCTTCTTTAAGTATCCCAGTGCTGATCTCACTGAATGAGAGGCGGAGAGCTGCCATGTCAAAGAGTAGCCAGATGACAGAAGCTACAAATATAAATGCCAAGACTCGCCCACTTCCTCGGAAAAACTTTCGGATCTTGTTCATTGTACAAAGGCTTGCTTTGCAGCTTGCCCTCCCTCTGAGTCTGCTTACCTGGAGTGGAGAGAGAGTTCAGGCAGCAGAAGCACCAGCAGCACCAGCAGCAGCCAGTCGTGTGCCCCCCCCCCCCCCCCCGAACTTAGCAGGAAACAGACGTCCAAGGGGGAAAAGCTCAGCTCCTACTGACTGCCTGTCACTCTGTGCCTGCGTGGCATTCCACTGCAAAGCATCGATGCCTGCTCACTAGCCCTGGCTAAACCCTAGTAAACATTGGCCCCAGGTGACTCGAAGAGCAGTCAACTGCAGCCACAGGATAGTTCACTGTATCTTGTCTGGGAGGGCCCATGTCCACCTTCCTTCAAGTCCAAGAGAAGGTGGGGCTAGGATGGTGCTGCCTGCTGCTGCTTGCTTTCTTCTCTCCTCCCAGTTCCCTGCATGCTGTAACTCAATACCACTTCTCAGAAGGAAAACATTTCAAGCCATTACCCAGAAAACTTCATTCAGCTCTCACCTTCTGGGTTATATGAGAGAGTGTGTGTTTTAAGGGCAATTAAACAGAAGGCAAACTAACTTAGAGAGCATGTGTTCCTGCTTTGTAACCTCTCCTACCCCGTTTGTACTTATTAACCCTGTGGTACCCAGATACTGAAGTACTCTGCTTGATCAATTAATTCTTGACCTTAATATTTTGGTTTCAGAGGTTAATGGCTTAAAGAAGGGGCATCTTACAGCTTAATTGCCAGAGAGGAGTGTTTAGCTATTCAGAAGGCTTCCATGAACACACAAAGAGGTACAGAAATTTTTTTTAAGGTCAGCTACTCTTTTTACATGGGTACATCTTTATTTTATTCTTAAACTTAATATAAAAACACAATTTGTCATGTTCCTATAGAAGATTCAAGACACTTTGCTATGATCTGAACGTTTGTGTCCCCACCAAATACAATGTAAAAACCCTAATCACCAATAGGGTGATATCAGCATGTAAAGTCTTTGGAAGATGGTGAGGTAAGACAGAAAGAACCCTCATACACTAGGTATGTGTTTTTAGAAAAGATCCCAGTGATCTCCGTTGCCCCTTCCACTATGTGAGGGCACAGTGAGAAGGAATCTTGAAGGAATCAAGAGATAAAATCTTACTAGACACCAAGTCTGCTATTCTGGACTTCTCAGCCTCCAAAATCATGAGAGATTAACTAATATTGATTATAGATCACTTAGTCTATGGTATTTTTTTTTAGTAGAAACTTAAATGGATTAGGACATTCACATGCTGTGGGACATGTTCTATACCCTGCCAATTGTAGTATAATAAAATGCTGACTAGCTAGTAGCCAGGCAGGAAGTATAGGCAGGTCAACCAGGCAGGAAATATAGGTGGGACAAAGAGAACAAGAGAATTCTGGGAAGGGGAAACAGTCAGTCTATAGTCATCACCCATACATAGAGGAATCCAGACACAAAGCAAGCAAGATATAACTTCCATGCTGAAAAAGGTACCAAGCCATGTGGCTAATACAGACAAGAGTTATGGACTAATATAATTTATAAGAGTTAATAAGAAGCCTGAGCTAATAGGCCAATCAGTTTATAATTAATACAGACTTCTTTGTGTTTATTTGGGACTCAACAGATGTGGGAACCTGGTGGGACAGAAGCCTCAATCAACATACACATATCAGTATTTACTAAGTCATGAACCAGTCATGGCTTTAAAATTGTGTCAATACTTTGACTAGGCTCTGAGTGACCCTGGGAAATCAAAAGGCCAGTAGTTTCCTGTAGTAAGAGGGGTGCGGGTTGTGATCCCAGCACCTAAGAGGTAC
>JAQHUG010000108.1:4017524-4032366 GCA_028555095.1 Dicrostonyx torquatus
GGTCCTAGAGATCAAACTCAAGTCATCAGGTTTGGCAACAGGTGCCATTTTCAGTAAGCTGTCTTGCTCCCACTCCCCAAGAAAAAAAGAATTTTAGGCATGAAAATCTTCATCAATTTAAATAAAATAAAATGAGAGAGAAGGAATAATAGGAAAGGTAGAACAAACCAAAGACGGCAAAGAGTATATACAATGTCACAGCTCTGGAGGGACAGGTAGGGACAGGTACCTTAACTGTCTGAAGTCAGGCTATACCTGTAGCTGTGAAGGGAAGGTGTCCTGGATACCTACAGCTCCGAAGAAAAAGTACCCTAACTGTCAGACATAAGGCTTTATGACAAGCGTTAGAGCTGTGAAGGAAGGGATCATGGATACCTGTAGCTGTGAGAAGAAAGGTATCCTGACTCATCAGGAAGTCAGACTCTACCTGAAGCTGGGTTCCAATGGAGGATGGTTTCCCCACAGGATTCGGTAGTCCTGCTCCTCTCCAAGAGAGAGTCAGTACAGCTTAGCTTTGCTTGGGTACCATAAGAGAGCTTCCCAGCAGAGGTGTCTGTTTCTTCTCAACTCTGGCCAAGGTTCTCTAGGCTAAGGGGAAATCTCTCTAGAAATGTGGCAGTCTGCTCTTGCTCCAGAGAAAAGTTGTTACTTCTCTGCTTCCCTAAGGGAATTTTCAGCAGAGGTGTTCATTGCTTCTTGGCTCTGCTCCACCAGGAAGTTTCCCACATGAGATTCTGATCCACTCCAAGGAAGGAAGGTCTTTACCCAAAACTCTTTCAAGATATTTACTTGGGAGGGAGGAATCCAGGAGAGTAGCTCCCTCTGCCAGGGTGGAAATGGGCAGCTGTCAATTAGACAGGCACAGGGCCTATATAGGGCTCCTTAAGGGCAGAGTTTTGCCAGGGAGAAGATTTTCAGGGAGGAAACTGGTCAAATTTCAATCCCCTGATCTTAAAAAGTTCAGAGACTGGCTAGATTTCATGTTCAGGGATTGGTTGGCTTCATGCTCAGAGACTGGCTGGTGTTGGTGCTCAGTTGATAGGTGCAGAATATGCTTCTTTGACTCTGGTTTCAGGGCCAAAGTGTGTTTCTTTACTGTCCCTTTTTAACCATTTGGCTCTAGTTTCAGAGCCAGGGTGTTTTTGTTTTGCTTTTTTTTTTTTTCACTGCTTCTGGTTTCAGGGACAAAGGGTGTTTCTTTGGCTCTGGTTTCAGGGTCAGGGTGTGTTTCTTTGACTGGCTCTTTTACCCTATAATATATTTAAACCAAGTGTATCAGTTGTTGCATTATACATAATCTAATATACAATTAAATATTTAAGAAATAAAAATTTCAGCAATATGCTATTTATAAAAAGATGTTATGTAATGCTATCATTTAAGTCTCAAATATCTCAAAGGAATGACTGATGATATATATTTTGGAGTACAATGCAGTTAAGTAAGAAATAAGTTATTTATAAGTATTTATAATTTTTTGTATATTTGGAAAAAGAACTGGAGAGATGGCTCATAAATGAATACTGTTTCCTGCTCTTACAGAAGATAGGAACTGAGTTCCCATGACTAACATTGGGCAGTTTCCAACCCCTTGGAAGCCCAGATCCAAGGCATCCAGAACCATCTTGTGGCCTCCCTATTACATACACTACATTCCTGCAGACCCACATCTACACATAACTACAAATAAATCTACAAGGCAAACCTCCAAATAACTCAGAAAAGTACAATGATGCTGGGTGGTGGTGCATACCTTTAATTCCAGCCTTTGAGAGTCAGAGACAGGTGGATCTATGTGAGTTCGAAGTCAGCCTGGTATACAAGAGCTAGTTCTAGGACAGGCACCAACCAAATCTATACAGAGAAACCTTGTCTTGAAAAACAAACAACAACAACAATAAAAAGGTACAATGAGAATTGTAGCATTCCTACATGAAACATGATGGCAATATCACACATCAAAACCTGTTAGTGTTCTAAGAAATCATGATTACAGCTAAGTATAGAGTATGAAATAGACATCCCCCCAAAAATCTCTGAAAATCAAAAAGGTAAGTGCTCAGATCAAGATATTAAGATGGCAATGTAACCACAGTGAAATAGAGGATGATAAATGGCAGAAGAAATGTGAAAGGAAGCACCCAATAGAGACTGGCAAAGCACAAAACCTAATGGTCAAAACACTTCATAAAGCAGATAAGGAGAGAAATTAATTGCAAAGACTATGGCAGAGATAACTAATATTACGATGTGGCTAAACATCATGGTTACAGGCCGCTCTGAAATTAAAAAATAAATTATTGTGAACAACTACAAAAAGTAAGCTTGAACATGTAAATGTTAAGATTACTAGGTTCCTAAAATCTCAAAACCTACCTAATGTGATACAAGGGGGAGTAAGAAACATGACTAGAAAGAAGAAAATGACATCGTTAGTTGATATAGTCTCATGGGACCACTCTCAATGACAGTGAAATTTGTCATTAACCAAACATTTCACCCATCACATGCTGTTTAGCAAACTGAATATACCATTGTAAAGAAAGGATACCATGTCCAAGACTATTAGGGTTTTATCCTTGGAATGTAAAATTGGTTTAATATATTTTTAAAAGTCCTTGGATTTTACAAACTAGCAAAGGAAAAATAATATGAGGTCATCTCCACACACAGAAAAAGCTTATGCTAGAATTAAATTCCTATTTATAAGCAAAGGTCTTTATCAAACTCTGAATAGAAGAAACTCTTAATTTTATAAAGGACATTCACAAATTACTCATAAACATCACACTTTGTGGGGAAAGCTAAAGTTCTTGGCTTTGGGGAATGGTCTAGTGTTGCTGAGAGTCATTTCTCCTTTTCAAAATGGTCTTGAAGAGACAGGTGTTACATTAAGACAAGAAAAAGCAGCAAGAATTGAGGAGGACCTGCAATAGTCACAGTATTTCAAAAGGTGGGATTGCACGCACAATAATCCTTGGCATCCATGGATAAGTGATTTGAATTTTAATTCAATTTACCATGATTGCTGATTAAGACATAAATTTAATAAATGCACATTGTATTTGAATATACTACACACATTGTGGGACAGAAATAAACCTTCAATGTGTTATCACTGAATTAGTTTTAATTTTGACTCCTTTGCTCATATGATTTTTCTTCCCTCTCTTTGACTGGACTCCTGGAGCTTGGTTCAGTGCTTAGCTGTGGATCTCTGCACCTGCTTCTATCAGTTACTGGACGAAGGTTCTGTGATGACAATTAGGGTGATCAGCAGTCTGATTACAGAGGAAGGTCAGTTCAGGTGCTCTCTCCACTATTGCTAGGAGCCTTAGACAGGGTCATCCTTGAGGCTTCCTGGGAGTTTACCAAGCACCAGATTTCTTTCTAACCCCATAATGACTGCCTCAATTAAGATATCTTTTTCCTTGCTCTCCCTCTCTGTTCTTCCCCCAACTCAATCATCCCATTCCTTTATCTTCTCCTCCCTGCTCCTCGTAGCCTCTTTTCCCCTCCCAATTTACCCAGGAGATCTTAGAAGAAGTGATTTTTATTTGTCACTATCAGTAGTTAACAGAATTCTATTTTGTTTCCTCTGAGAGCTCTCTCCTTAAGTGTATGCAGCTTCTTGCAAGCAGCCTCTCTTTCCAAATCCTCCTGTGGTGAACCCAAATGTTGTTTGTCAGGCAGGCATCATTCAGCCCACTAATGCACTTCGTTGCCAATCTCCTTCTCATGCTAAGCCCCAGCCCCCTCTGCTTAACCACACACGCACTTTAGACTCAATTTGCGTCATGGAGATCTGTAGGCAGATGTAGGTGGTACTCCACAGATGCAAACTTTTTATTTTTATTTTTGATGTTTTCCTTTGTCATTTGGACATGACAGTAGAAAAACAATCACCCACTAGTTAGAAAGGGTTCAAGCTGAGAGTTGCCTGTTCTGGCTACCCACATCAACAATTTTTGTTTGATTTGGGGAAAAAAGAAAAGCCTAGAATGTCGCATTCTAGCTCCTCTGTCCCTGATATCTGCCCTTTCTTTTGCTATTCCGGTCTCCTTAATTTCTGACACATCCGTACCAGCCCAAAGGAGCAACAGCACAAGATATGCAGGAGTAGACTTTGGTCTGAGGACATCTGTCTGTTATGCTCTTAATACTTAAAAAGGTGGTTGATGTTAATATTCTTCAACTTTGAAATCTTTTAAAAGTAATTTCCAGGACTCAGCAGACATAAGCATGTTTCAACTGCCGAACAATCTGCTCCAGGTTCAGTAGACATAAAAACATGAGAAAAGAAAATGAGATGACAGGAATTATAATAATAATTTCTTAGAAATACCAAGCAAAAGTCCACTTTGTGCTGCTGTGCTGACGAGCAGGGCTCTTCCTGGATGGCTCTTCAAAGAATGTGATTAGATACATCCTCAGCTAGACAAATACAAAACCCCTTAAATATTTCATCTATTTTATTCCTTAAGAATTTTTCCAAATTATTGGATCACTAAATAATTCCAAGAGTACTTAGTGATCGTCTTTGTGGTGGTATATTTTAAAAAAGGCATTTCATACTAGTTCAAACAAAACGTTTTTAAAAGATGTGACTTGCTATTTGTAAGCAGATGAGTTCAGGAATCAAAACTGTGACATCTGAGGATGATCTAAACTTGGCAGAATTGTGTCTGGGAAAGGAACTGTGGATTTTGGAAGTTTTGGAAGGCATGTGGTTTGTGAAGAAAGATTTTTACCATGTGGTTCAGTCACTTGAGTTAAAATCCTCCCACCTCTTGTAAACAATGTACATTTGGTCTCTACCTGTTTTCAGGGTAAATATTCTTTTAGCCCCAGCCGTGCAGTTCTAGCTTTTGTTCAAAACATTAAATTTAGATGGTCTTCTCATGTATTCAGCAGACTCACTTTATTATATCAAGAGGGCTATTTTCAAGAGGGAGGAAAAATTCACAGTTAGCAATCAAGTGTAGTTTTCCAATTGACCCTGGTTAAGCAGTGGGTAGGTGAGTGTGGCTTCTCTTGGATCCTGACCCTTTAACTGTGATAGGCCAGCACCACAGAAGCATTGCGAAGATGGAGGCCTCCTTAATGTCCGGTTTTAGAATGCCAAGTTAAGACTTAAGTATCTGCTTGCTAACCCAGTCTATCTCTTGACGCACTGTGGCTTTCTTACACTTCTTTCTTTTCACTGCTCCATCCTTATGACTATATCAAGCGTAGAATATTGATAGTTACAAAATGGGCCAGAATGCAACAGCACATGATTTTAGACACTATTTTAGGCATGAACCTGTTTATATAGCACAATCCATCATGAATTATTCCTCAAGACATAAATTATAGAATCGTCAGTGATCTGCTGTGAATTCACACAAGTTTGGAATTCATAAAGTTTGTAGGCAAATGGTTTCTGTGAGTTGCCAAATACACATAAATTTGCTTGGGGGTTAGGTTTGGACAGGTGGTAGACTCTGCTTGGAGCCTCCCTGCAATCCCTGACAGTACACTGAAATCTGCCTGGCCTTTTTTACTTTTAGACCCAGGAGAAATACTCCAGTGTAGCTATTCAAGACCTTCCTATAGAGGAGAGCCATCTTGGGATATAATTTATGGGCTTTCATCAAGCTCAGCTCTTGTGAGTGATGGTCACTTGTCTAAGGAAACTAACTGTTTGTGGTCACAACAACTGCTGGTCCAGATAGGCAGATGTCACATTTTAACTCTCCTCAATACACTGGTCTCTGACACTCCACATGGGTCACCACCATCAAAGTTTCCCAAGCAGGGTGTTGATTTAAGTCTCTTGGTTTACTTGTGTTCTCCTTCTCTCCAAGACACAACAACACTGGGAAACATTATAGATTCCAAATGCTACTTTTGTCCCTTCCCTTTGTTCAAAATAGTCAAAATGCAAGCAAACGTTCAGCTGAAAAGTCAACTATCTATCTGAGGGGCAGTTGCTTTGACTTTTCTTTGCTGTGGACAGGAAGTTCTCTCTCTCTCTCTCTCTCTCTCTCTCTCTCTCTCTCTCTCCAGGTAGGAAAAGGGACATGAATAGCACATCACTTCCTCTTTGAAAAATTCACTTTGAAGTCGTCTACCAATTCCTTCCTACTCTTCTAGAGGCAGGAAGTGGGCCAGGAGGAAGACGAAAGTCAGTATCTTCTGTTACCTTGTGAGTGGAGTGTAGGTGTAGCTAGTATGTATTTCCCCATGAGAAAATAAATTTATTGCTGCTGACTACTTTCACTATTGGAGTTTTGGTAAAATTTTCTGAAACAATGGAGAGTGGCTTCTGTTATCATTTTGAGGTCTCTGAGCAAATGTTAACAGGGGGATTGACTTGGTCAGATTGGCCTATGGCATGTTTGTGGGGGCTTTTTCTTGATGGTTAGTTAATAGAAGAGGAGTAGCCCACTGTGAGTGGTACCATCTCCAGATAACAGATCCTGAGCTGGACAACAAAGTCAAAGAGAGAGTCAACCACTTGGCGGTGTTGGCACTTGGTTTTCTGCTCCATATTCCTGTCCTGCTGGGGCTCCTCACTTGATTTCTGTCAAAGATGGACTGTAACTTATTGGGTAAAATAAATCTTTTTCTCATGAGTTTATTTTGGACATTTTTTTATCATAGAAATCAGAAAGCAAAAAAAGAGGACCCATCACCATACCTCTGCATTATTTTATTAAAGGTTATTGAAAAATATGGTTGCTAATTTTGAAAAATTAAACATTCTTATTATGTAATCAATCACTTTCTATTTGTGTGGTTCTGATAAGGTTTCTTTCTCCTTCTCCTCTTCCTCTCCTGGTTCTTAGGTTTATGATTACATTTCTCCATATTTAATATTACAACATATTTAAATGTATATAAAAACAGAAAAAAAGGTACCCAAATATTTGTTTTCCTTTTTGTCTGCTCTCATGTCCCTGTATTTTTCCAGGAGATAGCTTTTCCTACGGATAAAAATATCCACCTGGAGCTGAACTTGGACTGGGGTTAGGGTGTTTATTTTCAACAACCCATAAAGTATGAAGATTGTGGCTTTGTGGGCTTCTATGATTAGAATTGCATTTGCTTCGATTCTACCTTGGGCTTCCCCATCCCCAAGCTGGTGCTGTAATAAGGAATTTCTAACAGGGGAACACATGGGGTAAAACCCACACTAGTGTACAAGCCAGATCCTCTGGCACAGCTGAAGCTTGACTGTTAGGAGAAATAAAGTCAGGAGCCTTTGATCCAGAAAACTCAGCTCAGTAGACATGAAAAGAAAAAAAAAAGGTCGGGACTCAGTTAGTGGAAGTTTCTAATAAATGCCATAAGTCCTGCTGGATATTGAAGATGTGCTTTAAGGGTTTGTGGTAAATGTGAATACTTGATTTGGTTTGGGATGATACAATGATACATTTCTTATATTTAAATGTTATTTTTGGTAGGAATTCAAGATGCATTTGAAACTACTTGCATTTCTCCAGGGTTAGTGGGCTATATAACAAGCTTATGGCAACTTCTTATTTCTTATTTATGGTAATGAAAGACAAATTATTTAAACATGATACATTCTGGGAAATTAATGATAATATATACAGTATGGTGAGCCTCCATGCGTCTAGAAAGCAGATTTTAGTTCATGTTCTAAAACCAAATTGTGAGTCAGGGAGTAAATGAACAAGCTCTGTAAATCATAAATGGCGGTGCACTGTTTACTCCAGAGAAGAGGTTGATGTGCTTTCAAAACCCGAACCAGGCAGCTGTGTGCAGAAGAGTGAGCAGGGAAGTATCAGCAGCAATAAACAGCAGTGGGAAGTAACAGCTGGCTTACAGGAAAGACAACTCTCCTTCTACAGAAATGAAATGCATTAGAATCTATGCTCTGCAAAAGAGTCACTGTGCTTTGCAAATTCCTGGGTAATTAAGAAGAGTTTAGTAATTAACAATAAGAACAATAAGTGAAATAAAATTTAAAAATAGTAAAACTAGTTTTTAAAATTTTTTTATAGAAAGTTACATTATTACAAAAGGTTAAATAATTTTCTTTATATGACAGTTTTAAGGAAGTTACATTAGGTGTGTGAGAAAATAAGTAAAACAAAACAGTTAATTTTCCTGATTATGCTAAACATATTAAATTTCTGTTGGTTTTCATAATTCTTGAATCTGTGGCTACCAATACCTGTGAGAAAAAGCCATTGACTTGAGCTTCTCAACCCCACCCTTTCTTTTTATCTATTTTTATTAATAATTTAAAATTTTCCCCTTTTCCCTTTCCTCCCTTTAATCTTTCTATGTACGCTTCTTATATTCTTATGTTGTTCTCTATCAAACTCATGTATCTTTTTAATTGTTGTGATATATATATATAGATATATATAGATAGATAGATATATCATGTTACATATTCATTCATTATACATATCATGATATATATTCATGATTTATATTCATTATATATAAAAAACAAAACGTATGAATATAACTCAGTCTATATAATTGCACTTGTCTTATATGATCTCAGCATTGACCACTTAGTGTTGGTTGACCAGTTGGCAGTTTTTGCCTGTGGAAGATCATTTGTCCCATTCTGAGCATTCTTGAGTTGCCAGTATATTTTTGTCTAGAGCTGGGACAGTTGGATTTCCCTCTCCCATGTCAGCATGAATGTTTGGCTTCTTCTTGCTCAGGTCTTGTTTTGTTAGCTCTGTTGATGAGACATCATCACCATAGCTTCAATGTCATTTCTAGGAGACACAGGTTCACAGATAGCTTCCCACTCCTCTGGCTCTTACTGCCTTCCTGGCCCCCTACCCCTGCCCCTTCTTCAAATGTACCCTGAGTCATGGGTACAGGCTCAGAGCAGACATGTATTGGTTGGGTCTGAATACCACATGATCACATATCTGCATTTTTATCAGTTGTGGTTTTCTTTTATTGTCTCCACTAATTGCAAAGTGAAGTTTCTTTGATGAAGGGTGAAATCTACTCTTACCTGTGAGTATAAGGTAAGTTGGTGTAGGAGGGTTCTTCTCTATGTTTTGTGCTTTCATTGGTTAAATAAAGACTCTGCCTGGCCTATAAGATAGGACACAGCCCTTAGGTGGGCGGAGTAGACAGAACGGAAGGCTGTGAGAGAGAAGGAAAAGTGAGAGGTGCCATGAAGCCTCCAGGTTTAGACATGCAGTATCTTCCCGGTAAGCCCACTACCTCGTGGTGACTTACAGACTATTTAAGAATGGGTTGAAATAAGATGCAAGAGCTAGCCAAGCAAAGGCTAGAGATAATGGACCAGGCAGTATTTAAATGAATATAATTGTCATGTGGTTATTTCTGGCATAAGCTAGCTGGTGGCTGGGAGACAGGCACCAGGAAAACGGCCCCACTTCTCAGCAGTGGGACACAGCCGCCTGCCCATTGACAACAGTAAGTATTTAGAGTGCAGTTAAGAATGATGCAGGTTTAGTCATCTGAAGAGTGTAGGTTCTTCTCCAAGATCCATGACCTTACTAGCTCCACGTGTTTGTCTAGACTTCCATTACTGAAATTGATTTTCCTTTTGTTGAGCAGGCCTTAAGTCCAGCTAGAGAGTGCTTAGTTGCAACTTAAATATAAACACCACTATTGTCCCTTTCGAGTTAATAACATGCTATGCTGGTCATTGTTGAAGTTCATGATGGCATTGGACTGGTTGCTTGCATGACATCTGCCCCAATATTTCATATAAAGAAATATGAACACTGAGGGAATGGCTGAATTTGGAGTGGTTGTCAAGGAATGTGTGATGTATGGGGTGTTTTGTCATCGGCAACCTTGAATCAAAATTTAGAAACCTTTAGGATCAGATGTCTCAACAACAGTCACCAAGTGGCCTTGAGGGAATCATATGCCAAATATCTTTGTTATTTTTACCCACTGTCAAGGTCAGTGAAGTGAAAGTCACTTAGTGACTATTTTAGAGAAAGGCAATGGCACTAGAAATAAATAGCTTTGGGGTTGTATTTTGGCTAGATGAATAGCTTTGGGGATCTCTCAGTTAATTGCTGGTGCTGCTTGGATTCTGATTGTTACTCCAAGAGGCTTTTGTTTTGTAAGAGAGTGAAAAGAGAGAGTTGGGAGAGAAAAGCATTTTATCTGTTTTTCTTGTTTTTGGCTGCAAGGGGGCTCAAAGTTAACTTTGGTGTTCAAATATTGCAGCGAGCTTCTGCCAGGTTGCTTCTTTCTTCACTCTTATTGTGACTTTTAAGAGTGATTATATTCACACTCTCCCATCATTCTCCTTTATTTGTCTCCCACCCTTGCTGACTCTTGCATCCCCAGCAGTTCCTCTCCTGCCAGTGGAATGGAAGTGCTAAGAAGACATCCAAAGAAAGAAATAGAGACAGGAAACTTAAAGCAACCTATATGTACTTCACTCAGGATGTGTGTATTTAATACTCATATTGTTCAGGGTTTATAATGTTCAACCAATTCGGTGCATATGGCAATGCTCCCTTGAAGCATACAACTCATCTCTGACAGAGCAGAGAAATGAAGATTGGCCCCATTTAATGGCTTTGGGTGTGATTTTTCTGTGAAATATGATCACGGAATAGCTTTTTTCTTCTCTCCGTCTCCACTAGCTTCCTTCCTTCCTATTTTGCCTTGTCCCACGTACAACTTCTTTTCTTGGGGGAGAGCTATGTAATTTTAGCATTTGGTTTCTGAGAAATTTCAGGATTGCAATTATGGTGTGCCTTGGTTTTAATATTGTAGGGACTAGATGCAAGATAAAATGATATTGAGAAGACAGTTCATGCTATCAAAATTTTTGTAAGAATTTGAACACTATTGATACAATTTATGAAATGATTTTTAAAGGAAATAATTTTAGTGAATTCTTAAGTGGTATAGAATTTTTCCACTATGTTTATCTTCTTCCCTTTTACAATTTAAAATTTTGTTTGCTTTTTTATTTATTAGTGTGTGTGTGTGTGAGAGTGTGTGCTTGTGTGCGTGCTCACTACAGTGCACATGTGGTAATTGTGGGTGACTTCCAGGCGTCAGTTAACTCCTTCCATCCTGTCGGCTTCAACAATCAAATTCAGGTCATCAGCCTTGGTAACTGACAAGAACCTTTATCTGCTGAGCCACCTCACTGTCCTTCTCCTATGTTCTGAATAAGACAATGTTTCACCATTCCACAACTTTAGTTTTAGAGGATTTTCAAACTATTTGTTTCGATTAAGAAATGGAGACTCTATTTCAGGCCCAAAGATTTTTTTTGCACAATAAGTTTGGGGTATGTTTATAGGAGGTCAGTCTATCATATCACTTTGCTTAGCTTTTCCACATTCCTTCATGATCCTAGTCCTTACCTTCTGAAAAGTAAATTTGCTTTTAATGTCAGCTTTATTTAAAACCTCTCCATTTTCCAGCAATAATACAGTACAAGTTTTAGTGGAAGATCTAAGTAGGCCAAAATATGTAAAACAAGTATCCAAGGCTGTTTAGCATTGCACTCTGCTCCTTCAGACCCCATTTACTAGCTCACTTGTGCTAATGTGTACTTGGTTTCCTCTCCTGACAACGAGGTCATCTAAGAAGTGTTCATCATGAGAGGTACATATGAGTGAGCTCAGAAGTTTGGTTGGAGCAGAGAAGGACAATCACAGCCTGCGAATCCCATGGGAAGCAGAGAAGATGGGTGAGAACAGACAATCGCTGGGAACACACAGTACTGCCAAGCCTCCAGTTGAGGACTTTTGTAACTTCATGTCCATGCCCTGACTTGGATGTTTAGCTAAACTTCTTTAAAAGTCATTCCCTCATAGACCAACTGAGTTAAAACATATCTTCATGGAAATGGGCTAGAGACACCTTCAGTAGTGGATTTCCTGCTCTACTAGGACTCTTCACCTATCCTGATAATCTGCACGTGCATGAAATTGTACCCTGCCAACCACCGTGCTTCTCACAGACTCTTATGTTTTTTCAAGAAAGAACCAAAAATAAACTTTTATAAGTCCTTCAGCAAGCCAAGTCTTGGTGACCCTGAGTCAAAGGGTAAACCTAAATCACTGCAGGAAAGGAATAATATTTAAATTTCCCCTCATATGATTCATTGAGAATCCAAATTGTCCTTCTGCTCAATTCCTTTGAAAACTTAGTATGTATTTTTGATGTCCCTAAATTATGTCCCTTGCACATGTCATTCCCTGTAAATCAGTAAAGGCATGTGGAAAATCTCTGGTTTGGTTTTATTTTGAAGGAAAATGTTAGGGATTGTCAACATGCAGTTCTGTAAGTTTATCATGAAATGCCGCGAGACCCAAGCTTTCATTTCTCTACAACTAGCCACGTTTTGTGAGTGTGGAAGCCAAAAGAGTTGTTCACAATGGAATCTTGTGTGACTTGAATCTCCCTTGCATCATGTCTGTTCCGTGCCGATGAAAGTGAATGCTTAGGTCTTACTTTGAACTTATACAAGTATATTTTGAAAAAGTATCCATATATTTGTTTCTGAGTTTTTTTTTGAAATGACCAGAGAAAACCTCAAGTTCTTGGAGAAGTTAAATGATTTTTTACACATTTAATTTGTATATGAGTTAACAGGTCAGATGGCTAAATTAGCTAGAGACAAATTACTTTTTTCAAAGTCATTTATTTTTTGGATTTCAGTGGACTGTTCCATTCAAAATATTTACAAATCAAGGTCATACTTTGTTTCAACAAAATTATGATGGACATGTGATGTGGGCTTTTCATTATTTGATATATCACAGAAACTGGGCAGTAGTACTTTACCTTCATATAAATTCTCCAATTCCTGGGAAAAGTTCTTATGAAAGTCAGAGGAAACCTCAGAATGATGTGAATGAAGATAAAAGCAAGACCATAATTTGTAGTGAGATCGAGTTGCAGTGTGTCTCATCTAAGCACTCTGGGTATAAAACAAAGATGGCAAAGGGTTTCAAGTTGCAAGTATACATAAAATACGAATTAAATTAATGAGAGAAGTAATTGAGAAGTACAAGTTTCAGAAACTAGTTGGTGTTGTACAACGTGAGATAATCAGAGTAATTTTCAAAAATTGTTAACATATAATTTGTCTCATATTACCCTGTGGTAAATTGCTGCAATGGTGTATGATATATATGTAGCTTATTAACAGTTCCATTAATTGTTATTAGAGAGAAGAAGCTATGAAAGCTGGTACGCACAGGAACAAATGTTGAGGCAGATGGCTGAAATTAGTGAAACACGATCAGTTGCCGAACCAGTTTACCTAATTATCTTTCTACATCAAAAGAGTTGAAATAAATGTGTCCTGTTGTCTTCAAGAAATTGAAATTTGGGAATGATCACATATATTTTTCAAAAATAACAAGAGAGAGGGCAGAGAGCTGTGGGCTATGATTCATGACCATTAGTTGATTGTGGAGTTGGTGTCGGCTGAAGTGATCAGAATGCGTGGGAAATCTTCCTGTGAGCGAAGAGCCAACTGTGCTGACATCTTCCTACTGCTTGCAGAGAAGAAGCTGAGGAAGGGAACAAACACAAATTGGCCATTGGCCATGAGATTTCCTTGTGCTACCAAATCATTCTGAGAGGAGCTGAAATGAATTATTTCTTGCAATAATAATTTTTTCTTTCCTTTTTTTAGTGAGATTCCAGAAAATTCCAAGGTATAAAAATTAAAACTTTCCTGCTCAAGCCTACTTTTGCAACTGTGAATGGAAAGGAGAGACTAAAACTTTAAGTGTCCTTAATTTAATCTCATACAGTTTGACACTTGTACCCTTTTCGTGACAGATGGTCGTCTGTGGTGGAGATTTCCATAAAAGATGTGGTTGATAAATTGGCAAAATCTAATGATATTTGGAAATTTTTGGTGGACATTTTCAAACTTATGGCGTTCCATGATCGATGTCTGCTGAGATTTATGTAATATTTTGTCTTGAATCTGGAATGTCTCCCATAGGTTCATGTTTTAAGTACTTGGTCCTCAACTGGTAATGTGACTTTGCATGCTATCAGCCTTGAGGAAGTGAGGCCTGAATGACAGAAGTAGGTGAGCAGAGGCTTTTGAGACCCTGATTCCAGCCTGTTCTCTCTGCATTCTGGTCCATTGTACCATCATGTGAGTAGTTGCTACTAGATGCTCCTGTCTCCACAACTCATTCACACACACACACACACACACACTCACACACACACACCTTATTAACATTTTAATTAATTGCTTTTAATTAATCTGTTACCTGAATAAAAAGGAGTTATGCCAGATGGTTGAAATGAGTGGAAAAATTAAAAAATTAGCATATATATTTACCCTAATTAAGAAGATATATGGAGAAATAGGTGCCACATGAACATCACCATGTAAAGCTTTAGTAAATACAGTTTATCCAGCACCACCAGATCTGATACAAGAAAGACTCAAAGAGTCACTGACGAGGGAGTGATTTAATACAGAAAAAGTAGCAATCCTGAATGGACATTTTTCTAGTATTAGAATTCTAAACCTTTGTGAGGAAAAACACACAAAGAGAGATAAATCCACAATTGTAGTTGAGGAATTCAGCATTATTCCTTTCATAAATGATGCACATAAATCAAACTATCTGGATGATATAGCCAGTCATTTTTAACACTGACACAGAGAATTCCATTAAACAATTGGTGATCACACCCATTTAAGAGCATAGAGAGCAAAATTAGTACTGTTAAAACTAGTAGAACAATTTGATGTTGTCGGCTTGCTGTATATTGTTTTTATTATGTTTAGATACATTCTTGTATCCCTGTTCTCTCTAAGACCTTTATCATGAAGGAGTGTTGGATTTTGTCGAAT
>JAQHUG010000108.1:4061750-4094621 GCA_028555095.1 Dicrostonyx torquatus
CCTGCCCCATCTTAAGGAAGCAGGGGGAGGGCGGCGGGGTAGGGGGGGAGCGGGAGGGCCGGGAACAAGGGGAGTAAATGTAAATTTTTCTTGTATTAAAAAAAAAAAAGATGTGGTGGCAGGATCAAGATGTCACTGGTCACACAGTATCTACAATCAGGAAGAAAGAATGTTGCCATGCATGTTTTCTTTTTCATCCACTGTGGTAGTTTCATTTACTTGAAGGTTTGGCTCCCAGTTGGCAGACTGTTTAGAAAGGATTAGGAGGTATTGTCTTGTTTGAGGAGGTATGTTACTAGTGGTAGATTTTGAAGTTTCTCAAGTCCATATCAGGCCCAATTTTGCTCTCCACCTCTCTGACTTATGAATGCAGATCCAAATCTAAGCTCTCAGCTCCTGCTTCTATGCCAAGCCTGCCTGCCTGCCACCACAATAGCCGATATGATGGTCATGGACTAACCCTCTGGAACTGTAAGCGAGTCCTCAATTAAATGCTTTGTTTTAAAAATTGCCTTGGTCAAAGTCTTTTCACATTAACAGAGCAGTAACTAAGATATCTACTCTGAAAACTTTTGTATTCAAATGTTATGTTTAGGCAATAGCATTAAGATATTAAATGACATATCTGGATTTATTGCAATGATATATCTTTTCCTGTCTCTTGAATTTGTTATCTTTGTCTTTCACACCATTTCTGTCTTTTGTGTTCTTAATTTAGTAATTTATTTGGTTTCATTTTCTTTCTTTTTTTGACATGCCAATTTTATATGTCTGCTTTTACTTATGTTAATTTTTAAAATAGTTGTCACAGAGTTTGAAATATATGTTTATAATTCATTCATGTTTGCTCTTAAATAACATTGCTTCACTGGCTTTGCAAGTACTCCAGAATAAGAGAGTCCTGATTCCTTCACCCTGGCCTGAACAATGATTGCTGTTGTTCAACCAGGTAACCAAATGCTCTACCACTAAACTGCACCTTTACTCCTCTTCCTCTGTTATGTAGATTTTTCCTTCTCTGTTGAACTTCTTTGAATCTTCAGTTTATACACTGTACAGGTTTTTATGTTTTGTTTGATTTGATTTTGTTTCTTTGCTTTTTTATCCTTTTTGGTGTCGGCTGAATATTGCAAGTATCTGATTTACTGGAGCATTAAGTTTTAGGAAAATCTTAGCCATATTAGAACAAATAGTGCTTTTGTGCTGTTTTTGTGTTTTTTAATGCATTCCCACTACTTTTATTTTTATCTTGTAGTTTTCTCACAGTGCTTGTTCTTTCTGTTCATTTGCCTTCCATCTTTATCCTCTGTACTTTCAAAGTTGGAAGTGACTGTTACCACATTCTCAGGTTCACAGTTCTTCCTCAGCTGTGTCCTGTACGCTGTCAAGCTCATCAGACCCATTGCTCATTTTTGTCTCAAGTGTTTGGTGTCACATCTTTGTGACTATCTCTCTGCTCATAATGTCTATCCACTCTGTATTTTCTAATTTTTCCACTAATATTCCTAGTATGTTAATCCTATGCATTTTTAAAATTTCTAATCTGAATTGCTATATTCCTGCTCCAGTACCTGCACAGAGTCTTCCAACAGTATATATGCAGATACATATGTACATGTGTATATATCCATAGCTGGTCAAAACACAGAGAACAACTGATAAGGGTACCCAGCACCGTGGATAAATCTACAACACTAGCTCATCAAGTGCAGTTATGTATGGCTGTGAGGTGAAGAAGAAATGGAAAGGAAGATTATGACTGATCAGTAAAAGGTTTCCGAATATGTGTTTCCATGTAGGTTCTGAAGTAGGGATGTAAGCCATGATAGTTTAAGAGTGGAAGCTAAGATGACAGGAATTCACTGATGTAATTTTGTCTTTCTTTGTTTAACTGACTTGCTTATTATCTTTAGTTTGAATACACTGGCTTTTGTCCATAGATTCTTGGACTTCAGAGGCATTCTGAAAAATCAGAATCTCCTGGAGTTTGAAGTCCTGGCTTCTTTTCCAGGTGCATACAGCCCAGCTGTGCCTACCCACTGGGCTTTGGGAAGCACTGGGAATGAGGGGTTTAGAGTTGTTTTCAAATTCTGCTCTGCTACTTCCTTGTGGTATCACCTGGAACCACTTACTTGATCTCTCGGTATTTCCATTATTCCACTTATAAGAGGGAGCAATGATCAAGAAGAAATGAAGCTGCAATGTGTAAGATAACAGGTGACATCCAGCAGTATTGAAAAGTGGGGGGACCCCTATGTTATATTACCTCTTTTGTCAAATATTCTTTTCTGCTTCATATCTGTAGCTACTAAAACAGTTTTATCTAAAAAGTTGATTTTCCTCCTCCTTTTCCTACTGTGAATTGTCCATATAGAAATAATAATTTCTTAAATCCATTTTCTTTATATTTATTCTGTGAAAAAAAACCCACAGCTTCTTCTTCTAGGACAAATAGTGAACTATATTCTCAATTTAACATTATAAGTAGAAAGGTTTTAATTAATAAAAGAAAATTTCTCTTTAAAACTAAATTCTAATTTTATTTTAAACCTGATGGAAGCTTTTTATGTCTCATATGGTTATTGTGTGCTGGGCTTTTAAATCTGGAGTCAGATCTGTATAAAACATATTAAAGATACATTCAATCTTAAATTGTATTAAGTCATTTAGCCATCTGTTTTAGAGAGAGATACCAAGTGCTTAAAATTAAACTTGACAAATATTTCATAAAAAGTTAAGTGTGAAATAGAGTGGTATTTAAAATGACTCAGAGGGCTTACATTGATGCACTTTTTCCTTTAGCCACAAGATGGAGCCCTTGCATTCTGAATCTCCACCGAGAAAGTCAAAATTTAAAATGGTCGACAAAAGACTTTAAAATATTCCGTATCATTTCCTCCAAACACTCTCCACTATACCTCCTGGATTAGAAAGGATAAAGTTGACACGCAGGTAAGAGTGCATTTCTTTTTGAATTCCAAAGAACAATTTATGTGTGTTTTGCAGCGGGGTCGCTTGCTCAGCTATATTGTGCATCACTGAGAAAAGTCCCTCCCAACAACCAACATCTGCATTCCATTACATAATTCTCAAGACAGAACTGACACCCGATCTAGGGCTTGTGAAATATTCGCCACAATGAATGGTTCTCTCAATCCAGCTAGGTTCCGAACACAGAAGGCGAGAAAAGAGTTGAAAACAGGCATGGCACATGCATCTCGCAGCTGCCTCGGTTTGACCTGTGGGGCACTATTTTTGTCTTCTGCTGTTTATGCTGAAAGACCTGTGTGGCTTGTGCACATTGTGTTTTCACGGGAATTTAAGACCATTCAACTTCTTAGGCAAAGAAAGTATTCCTTATCTACTGTCCCTTGATCATCTAATTGCTGTCGCATCTACAACCCCACCACACCCCACCCCTTTGGTCAAAGGCTGTGCCAATGAAAAATATCAACTATCTTCAGGTTTACTCTAATTTGGCTTTCAAGTTAAGTCACTGGAGAACATTGCATTTGAAAAATAATCAGCAAGTACCTGCCACTGGGGCTTAGAATCTAACCCAACATTTTGTTTTGGGTGTGAAGCTTTCAAGAAATTACTTAACACTGGGAAAATACAAGTCCAAAATTTTCATGCCTCCTCCTGACTTACAATTCAAGCATGCCTTATGTAGGAGTTCCTTGCTCTATCTGACCAGCCTCTTACCCAAGGCTGCATTCCCTACACCTGCATTACCTTATGTGAAGGTAAACTTCATTTACATTCAAGCAGAATCATGATCTCATGGTTTGAAATTTTTAATTTTTATTTATTTATTTACTTACTTCATTTGACTAAATTTACAACCTCATGCGAATCCCAATTTTTTAAAAACCTTTGTGTAGTCCTGGGATGGGGTTGGAAGAAAGAAGTGAATGTGGGGTCCTGTCATTCGCATGGAGGCAGCTAGCTGACACCATCTCACAGGGCTCACTTCTATAAGTAGCTCCTTGCTTAAAACAGCTCCTTAGCGCCTCCCAAGGTCTCCAGAACAATTTTGTTTGACCTTTTGCTAAAGACTGCCTCCACTAAGCAACTGATTTTCCCGTTCCCCAGGGTGGAAGGTTGAGACAGGTTTTACGGCGCTGTATATTAAAATGTGTCAACTCACCTGGGTCACAGGCAGCACGTGGGATCCTTAGTTATCTAAAAATAGAGAACACAGCTACCATTCTTTGAATCAAGGACTGAGTTACCTGAGTGGTGTTATATCAACTCGAGGCATTTCCCGAACAGATGACTGAACAGTGAGGAACCCCCTGTGGCTGGTACAATTAGGACAGAAGCCTCGGTGGCACAGTGTGGGTGGGGATGCTAATCAAAGATACTTTGAGGTGGTTCACATCTATGTGAGGTTAGTAATGCCAAGAGTGTCACCTCTGGGTAACCCTATCAATGATAGGGATGGTTTCATGCCAAATTCCTTGAAAGGACAAAGGGGATTTTCTGGTGCCCATTCTGAGCCCAAAGTAATTCAGTTGACTTCCACCACTTGGCTATACCCATTGTCCTATGCGAGTCAAGAAGGATCTGCCATGCTGTGAAATATATTTTGATGGGCAGCATGACGTTTATGAGAAAATAGACTTCAGTCTTCTCACGATCGTCTGCAGTGTTTTGGTTTGAGAGTGAGAGAAGCATTCTGAGGGCTGGACCACTTTCATCAGGGTTTTGTGAAGACAAATGTGTCATACTAGAAACTTGCCTTTTCTTTGCTTTCGTTGCCTAAAATAATCTGCTTTGTGGCTTCTATGTTTAAAAAGATGCTCCTTGTAAGTTCAAATGAGGAGGAGCTGCGTCTAGACCAGTGCTTCTCAACCTTTTTAATGGTGAGACCCATTAATACAGTCCCTCATGTTGTGGTGACCCCCAACCATAAAATCATTTTATTGATACTTCATAACTGTAATTTTGCTTCTGTTATGCATTGTAATGTAATGAATATGCAAGATATCTGTTATGTAATTCCCCCTCCCCACCAAGGGAGTCACAACCCACAGGTTTTGAACTACTGAGCTAGGTAGTTTTACTCACCATTCACTAATTTAGGTAATTAACCAATTCGTGGTCATTTAGTTGTAAATATCGTGCCTGGCTAGAGTTATGTGTGACTGAGGAAGGTCTTTTCTCGCCAGGGATAGAGCAGAAGACAAAAACAAAACAAAAACACGGACCTCTGCTTTGAAGGTTTAACGTTTTGCTGAACAAGTCAGTCCATACCTTGAATCAATTTATTATTCTATCAAGTAGGATCCAGCTTGAAGGGGAAAAAGTTTGCCCAGCAGTATGGGTCAGTGGGTGAGGGAAATGGCAAACCACGGTGGCATCTATACTCAGAGAAGAGTGGCATGGTGGCCTGTCACTTGACTGAGGCATCTTTCAAATTCTGCTCAAAAATCTACCCACTGGTAGCTTTTAAATAATGAATTGTGGCCATTGACATCAATCCCAACAGGAGATTTCTCCTAACATCTGACTAAGTTTGTCAGAGGGTAATTATTTACATTCTGATGAGTCCAGGCAGTCTGCTAATTAATTCTTTAGTGGGCCGCTTGCCATTCTTGTTGTTTCTAAATGGTGCATACTAAGGGGTGTGCACAAATGGCATTGGCACAGGGCCTATCATAATGATTATACACGTTGGAAGATGGGTGCCAAGTGTTACTTAATTCTGTTTCCCTGAGGTCAAGGAGGGAAAGCCCGTGCTGTGCCTTGTATTTACAATTTGCAGCAAAGAGTATGGGGAATGTGCTTCTCCACTAGGTAGTTCAAAAACAGTTTTATTTTTGTCTGTTGGAAAAGTTAATGGGACTAGGTGCCAGAATTACACACCTATAAGTCAGAGTTAGGAACATAGAGCTGAGAACATATTAACATTTTTATCAGTAAACATAATCACAAGGCTGAAATTATCTCTGACTTTCTAGGCAAGGACATAGAAAATTTAAAAAAAAATGGACTAAGAAGGTCACACATTTTACTAATAATAAGAACAAATGAAGCCAGGTCCACATGTTTTAAGTAAGCCTTGCTTAACATATACAATGGGAATAGAAGGAATTGAGTCCCTGTCATCACAGGACTAATTAAAATCTGTTTATTTGAGACACTGTAAAATCTACATAATAGTAAGTTAATCTTTAGCATAGATTAAATATGTTTTGTAATCTCTGCTGGATAACTCAGATTTGGAAGTTAAATATTCAATTTCACTTTCTATATACTGCCTTCCAACAGGATTCTGGTATATGCTAAAGTGAATTGAGGATGCCAGTTATAAGTAATATTTCATGTAGGACAGATACCCAATTAAGTTGACCTTGTCATTAAGAGAATTTTGTGTTTCACTGCTGAATTTAAAGCTTTGATAATCATTTTAATGGTGCTTCAAAATGACCAGAAATCCTTAGCAATAGGGATCGCACATTCTCATATCGCCTCAGGCAAATATAGAACAAGACAGGCCACCTAGTCATGTTCCAGAGGTTTTTCCCTTCTGTATCACAGAAGTATTTATGGCAGACATGATACCTCTAGGCTTCATGGGTAAGGATGATAAACTGAGGAGTGACAGCCAAGGAGAGAGGAAAAACACGCAGGCAAGCTTAAGGCCTCTGCCAGCGCATCAGCTAGCATCAGCTGCCCCATGAACCAGCAGAGTGAAAAGCGGGTAGGCAGGAGCAGTGAGTGGACAGACTCATTCAACACAAGGCAGGCTTTAACATTTTCCTGGAACCTGAAGGCCATTACAGAACTCTTAGATCTCCTGGTTACAATTTTCTACAACTTGAGCCATATTTATATTTCAGTAAGTTACTAATTATTTTCTCTTTCACTAAGATATCCCAGGTGAAGTCATGAACAGTGGGGCTCATGCTGAGCCTGTCCTCCACAAGGTATTTGCATATGTGGCTTCTGCTGCATTCTGCTGAGCTGAAAAGTCCTCTAAGGGGATTTCGAGGTATGGCTGATTCCTAAGTATCCCCACTGCCTACAGAATGGATGGCTTTCTATGAATAAAACTGTAGTAGACTAAGCATAGACCTGGATTTTCTAAATCTCCTTCTATCATAACCCAAGAAAAATTTAACAGGATACCTGTTGTTTCATCAACATTTAAACAAAAATCAGTGTTTGAATAACCTGAAAAGTAATCAAGATGCAAAGCTGTTCTTGGTTTTGGGAATGGTCTGTGATGAGGGGACTGTCAAAAAGATCTCCACCAAGGTGTGGTGTTTTTTGTTGCCACCTAGACAGCAGAACCTTTTTAAAATATTCTTTTAAACATTCTTTTAAATATGCAACTTTCTTACTATTTGCCTTCCCAATTCAAATGAAACTCTGCCTTAATGAAAACTTGTAACACGTATGTTCTTCCTGAGAGACAGAGGAACAAGGTGCCAAGTGTGTGCAGACATCATTTTTTCCTTTCTTAACTGGCTTATTTCAGCCACTCATGTTCTTAAGGAAGCATCCTTCACCTATAGTAACCAACAAAATCTTCTTCCAATATACTGTGTGAAGAACTTACAACTCCGATGTTACCAATGAATGACACAGCCATTGTTTCTTTCCTTAAATAATGAATTCTTCAATACTAATAGTCTTCAGAAATATTTCTATCTTAAGCTGCACTGGCAGTAGTTCCTCTGAGCATGCATGGACACTGAAGACTATTTTGGTGGGGTCTTTGCTTGTGGGTTCAGGGTATTTAGTCTGTAGTCATTGGGCTCTTTGTTTTTGGTCCTGTGGCAAAGAAGAAGATCATATCATGGTGGTGGCAGTAATTGGAAGAAGAGGCTGTTCATCTTCTGTCAGGCAGGAAGTGAAGAGAAGAGGAATACAGGAAGAGACTGTGTCAAGATACAGCCCCAAAGACCCCCTCAGTGACCTACTTCCCCAACTACATTCTACGGCTGACTTTCCAACAACTTCATGGTAGCCATCATATTAAGAATTCATCAGTGGATTAATCCATTGATTAAGTCAGAGTTCATAAGACCTAACTGTGTCTGGAAGCACCCTCGCAGATACAGGAAGAGGTATGCTTCACAAACTTCCTCCGGGTGTCTCAATCCTGTTGTGCTTACAGTCAAGATTATTCATTACTAACATAGGTAAAATAATAACACATTATATAAAATAGCATATTTTATAGGATAGACCCTGGAGTTCTTGCATCAACTCCTACCAAATGCTGCCTCAGAGATGTTCTAGCAGAGAACATTAATGAAATTATGACTGTTATGAGAATATAAAATTATTTTATGTCTAGTTTTAGAACATATACGCCAGGCGGTGGTGGCACACGCCTTTAATCCCAGCACTCGGGTGCAGAGGCAGGCAGATCTTTGTGAGTTCGAGACCAGCCTGGTCTACAAGAGCTAGTTCCAGCGCAGGCTCCAAAGCCACAGAGAAACCCTGTCTTGAAAAACCAAAAAGAAAAAAAAAAAGAACATATTGCAATTCAGTATTCTTTTTCTATGGCTTTACCTAACTGTCCTAAGGATAATGCGGAAAACCACTTGAATCCCCTGAGAACATCTGGTTTAAATGCTAAATGTCCTTCACAGGTGACATGTTTTGAATACATGGTTCCTTGCTGGTGGCACTGTCTTGGGACTTTTAGGAGAAGCTTGTTGACCTATTTTCTGGCTCTGCAACTGCCCTATAGCCCCATTTTTCCCATATAGTCACAATAAAGTCATTTGTAAATTAAAGCAAAAGATTTGCAAGTAGTTTTAATTCATAAATAACTTCATTGTGACTATATGGGTAAAATGAGGATACAGAGGAAGAAGCATCTTCCTAAGGCTCATTGGCTAGGCATAAGACAGATGCAGGACCAGAAAAATAGGTCAATAAGCCTCCGTCTTATGCAATAATTACTCAGTACCATTAGTATGTGTAATATGCACAGTTAAAGCATACACACCCTTTTGTATATAATCTAGTCAAAGTCAATAGTTACACTGTTCTGATTTATAAATGATTTATAAATCATTTATGAAACAGATTTTTCTCCATTAGGTAACATTTTACTAAGAAACACACATTCATCAGGAGTAATGTAGATTTGTGTCTCCACTTTGTATTTATAAATATAACACAGACTATAGACCAACTTTTAAGTTAATGTTAATTGATATCTAATATATGTCTATACCTTGGACATACACTATATTCTCTGTCATCATCAAACAACATTTCAAAAGTCTTATTTTTTGCCTCCTAGAAATTAAATTCTGCAGATATTTTTTAATAGTTAATTTCTTGAGAATTTGGTGAAAACTATAGGCTTTATTCCTGGGAAAAGTCACATATTTACAAAGTGACTCTAGGTTAAGCCTTTGATTTTGCGATCATTACAGTATTAAAAGAAATCTTCTTTCATACTTCTCAGTTCCTAGGCTATTACCTTGAGTAAGAGCTCTCACAAAGTGACGTCTGTAAGGGATTCTGCGCTGGGTTGGTGGCATCCTGCCTGAGATAAGAGATACTCCCATCTCTGTAGGGAAAGAAAAGACAGCCCTTTGTGAATTGGAAAGTAGGACAACCCCATCAGAGAGAATGAAACCTATTCGTCAAAACATGGCAAAAAACCAAAACAAAAAACAAACAAACAAACAAACAAAACACATGGAGATAGATCTGTTTAAGATACCTAGTACTTCTTACTTCATGTGATTGAGGCAAAGTTAATTTTCTCAGTTTATGAGTAAAAATATCTACCCTTGCTACCAGGTAGTTCAAAACTTAGATATTACTCCGTTTCTATAATGACACCTGAGGGATGTGAAGAGTTTGCTGTTTTATTGACTTAAAGGTTTGGAGACAATACTGGAATTCTTTGAGTATTATAAATTTCTTAATTTTTGTTTGATTTAGTCTTTTTATTCAAATAACTCTATATAGAATTTTGTACCACCCTGACACTGAATGCAGCCTCATGTCCTCTCTACTTATGCTATTCTGTTTATTTAATATTCATACATGCATATATTGTATTTGGATCAAATCCATGCCACATTGTCTTCCATCCAATTCTTCTCCTATACCCCCCACCATTTTTCATTCAAACTCATGCTATCCCCACCATATAATTTTCACTGACTCTATCTAGTGCTGCCTATATGTGCACGGATATGGGACCATCTACTGGAATATGGGTAGCCTTGCATGGGCCACGACCCTGAAGAAAACTGACTCTCCCTCAGTAGCCATCAATTGCCAGAGGATTCTCTGAAACTTCATGAGCCCCTCCGGATCTGTGCTGGGATTTTGGCGTGCTTTATTGTGCTAATCTTAAGCATGCTGTCACAGTCACTGTGAGCTCAGGTCCAGCAAACACTGTTTTGCTACAGATATCTACTTTCTCTGGCTCTTGAAATCTTTCCACTCCATTTCTATAATGACACCTGAGGGATGTGATATGAAAATTTCGTTTAGAGATGAGCACTGTGTAGTCACAGACTCTTATTCCCTGTACATCGTCCAGTCATCGGTTTCTGTGTTAACCACCACCTGCTGAAGAAAGAAGCTTCTCTGATGAGGCTTGAGAGATGTGATTATCTATGGCTTTAAAGAAAAGAACTTAGGGGGCAGTTTATTTCTAAGTTCATTTAATGATACTAATACTAAGTTCTCCCCTGGAGGCTATAACTTACTCAACCATTGTTTTGTGGTCCAGTTAATGATACATGAGTTCTGTCTTATAGTGTGGGCCTCAAATCTAATCAGAAAGTAATTGATTATTTCCACAACATTTATGTCATGATTGTACCAGTGGACATATCTTTCCATGATCGTCATTACTGTATTTCTCAGGGTTCACATACGGGTGAAACTGTTTACTATTTTCCCCCAGATAGCATTTTGCATAGACCCTTCCAGCACTATGATATAGTTATGGATGAAGATTCCAGGTTAGTACCAGCTTGGCTTCTCCATGTTCCATAATTAAAGTATGTGGTGTCTTAAGCAATAAGGTCTTGCCATCAGTTTTGAAGGGTAATCATGAGTATATAAACAGCCTGTAATGTTTTGGGCTGGGGATTTATAGTAGACCACTGACCAAATCTCTAAAGGGGTAGCCATATCTGACATTGGGCTTTTTATTTGATATCACATGGTGTCTGAGTAGACACTGACTCCTCATCATCAGGTAGAACTAATTAAACCCTGTGTGTGTGTGTGTGTGTGTATTTTAGGAAATTTGATAATAATAGGGTTTCACACAACATTCACAAAGGTCTTTACTGTTAAATATCCTTCTGTATATTCCCTCCTGTCATCCCTTACTCTATTCCCTTTATAAATCTACCCAATGAGGCTACCTTTAGCTACCCTATTTTATATTACCACCTTCCTTGAAGATTCCCTATCTTGTTGCCTTGCATTATTTATCATGATGAACCATCAGTAGCAGCCTGTTTATGCTTTTTTATGCATATTTTCTGACTTCCCCTATGAATTATAATTTTTAATAAAGAGTGTATCTATTGTTTGCTAATATATTGGGTTCCTAAAATAATGCACATTAAAAGTATTTGATAGATACAAAATTCATAAACAAATGATGAAAATTATTTTCACTTATTTTCTAGCAAGCATCTTTATAGGAACTTTGACGTACAAGTCATATTAATGGTAACTCGGAATGTGAAAATGAATGAAAATAACATGATCTCTGCTCTGAAGATGCTCTCTGTATATATAAGTAGGTGATCCAACAAGTAAATAAATCTAGTACAGTAAAAGTAAGTGTCATGAACCATTGAGACTGTGGAGGAAAGGAGGCTGGTGGTAGTGCAGGAGGGTTTTGTGTAGGGTTAATTAAGCATTAAGCTTAATTAATAATTAATTAATAATGCTTAATTAAGCATTAAGGGTCAGCAGGAAGAGTAAAAATGGGAGGAGAAAGCAGGTTTCCCTTCACACGTGTGTGGATGATGGAGTTATCATGGAAGAAGGTATTACAGGGCCTGTGTTTCCAGGCATGTGGATGCAAATGGGGAAAAAATTATTGTCGGTCCTTTCTGTGCAAATACCTCTGCAGATCACTCTTGGCTAGCAGCATCAGAGTCAGGGCACAATATTTCTCTCTTTGTGGTCTTGCGTGCATCTCTGCCAGGATGAATGATGCTTTTGCTCAGTATGAGCCACCTCGTCCTCTGATTGTTTTATGCCAAGTTGGTGAAGTGCTTGTGATTGTTTCCCAGCATTCCACAGTTGAAGTTTGCTTGTGTAGCCTTATGGTGTTTTTTATGCCTGCCCTGCTTATAGGCTGCATATGTTGTACCGCTTTACACTTGGAAAGCTTCCAATATGTGGGAGAGAGACTAAGACCACAGTGGGGTATACAGGCAAGGAATTCTGGATTCCACAATCAAAGAGTTGAAAACACCATGAGAAGTCAGCTGTCCTTATGGACTCTTGCTAGTATTGCAGAAAAGTTTTCCTGGGAATACTAGTTTCCTGATATATATATATACATATATATATATATATGTATATACAATTATATACAATTGTATATATATGTATATACAAAAAAAAGTTTTCCTGGGAATACTAGTTTCCTGATATATATATACATATATATATGTATATACAATTATATACAATTGTATATATATGTATATACAATTATATACAATTATATACATATATATATATATACAATTAAGTGGGTTTGTATTGATTCTAAGTAACAAACTACCTATTAAAAAGCGGACACAGAAAGCACAATATGATAATGTTGGTGACCATTTTTTTAATAGTTTATTTGTGTAAATGACAGATACTCTGCTTGAAACTGGAGTAAGTTAAACAATCTTAATTTTCTGGACTTACGTAGTTAAACAAACTATTGAGAAATTAAGACATTGCTCTTTTGTAACACATGATGTTAGGAAGGAATTTGTCTTTGCAAAGCCTATTGCTGAAATGAACTGTTTTCATTGACACTGACCTTTCGAAATGATGCACATAGGACTGGGTGGAAGGGAAGCCATTGTAAAGGGATCACACTAGGGACTTGCACAGTTCAACTCTTAAGAGTCACTTGCAGTGAATCAAAAATATATGGCTATCGTGATGGGGGAAATATTGGAGAATGATGAAGAAGGAATTGCTCAATAGATATAGTAGGTGCTTTGACATATTGTGAAAATCCAAGACATGATCCATTTTAATTGGATAGATTAAACACATACCTGAGAATGGTATGTGGCTCATGCTAAAAATTCTAAATGTGTGTGGTGACAATCAATAGTGCTATTGCTATGTGATGTTTGCAGAAATTGAGATGAAATAAACAGAGCATGAAGTAGAAGATGAGACCATTTAATTTCTGCATGCTTTGTGCATGGAGAAGAGACAGCAAGGATACCTCTAAGTAGGAACAAAAGTAAATACATGAGTAGTTATGTAAAGACCAAGGATAGAGCTTATATGATCATATTGGAAGAGTCAGGCTCAAAGGCTTGATAAAGCTCAGAATATATTTGAAATCTGAGTCCTGAGATGACAATCTGAGTTTTATTCTTTTGGAAATGGAGAGTGACAGAACTCTAAACAGAGTGACACTATGGGGAAGTAATGCTTAGCCCAGAAACCACTGGATCCTGAGGACATGATCAAGACCTAAGACTAGAGAACAGATTGCAATATATATAAAAAAAAGCCACCCAGGATCATATATCCATAGTCAAGAAAGATATCTCTAGAGTAAGTCTCTTAAGACTTAGATTCAGGTCTCACTATTAGGTGTGAGTTGTGACTTTGGGTAAATCAGTGAACTTCTTAGTGTGTTATTTCCTGTAGAGTCTGATTACTAACACTCCTCAAGACCACAGATAAATGGATGTGCACGGGACTGAAAAAAAATGTTATTACATATTTGGCTACCTTTTTTTCCCAGTGTATACGCACTCACAAACATGCCCAAATGTCCCATGGCATGCAAGGAGAGGGCAGAAAACAACTTAGAGGAGCTGATCCTTTTCTGCCACCACATGGGGCCTGGGGATCAAACTCAGGTTTCCAGACTTGTTTTTAAATGAGTGTTAGCTATTTTCATTATTAAAGAAATGTGTCAGCGTGATTCTCCATACAGAACACTGATAAGATTTCCTCACCATCTATAAAATGGTTATGATGAATAATCCCATACTGTGGAATTGTGGTCACTTTCATTTAAAGCCTTACTATAAAGCTGTTCATTATAGAGCAGGCATTGGTGACTATAAGTTGACGAAGTCATGGCCCCAGAGGGCAGGACACACATTAATGGCGAAAGCTTCTAATTTGGATAGACTTACTTGCTAAAGGTGGCAAAGTCAGTCTCTTTAGTCTCTGTGCTGAAGTAAGACACATTATTTGGGTTTCTTGTAGACTGACGACAACCCAAGGCATGAAGTATCAGCCTTTGTTTGGGGAAACTGGATACATTTCTGTCATTGCCAAAACAAACTCCTTTGGACAAATAAAAGTTGACTTGGAAATTTTGAAATGAAAATTACAAACCAAACAGGATGTAACCTGATTAGAGAGGAAATGATTCATTGGATTAATGCAAGGGGCCAGTTCTATTTGTGAAAGACTTAAACAATTGCTTGGTTTTTATCTGAATCTTCAGTGTTGCTGGGGCTGCTCAGGCTCTTTCCTATGGGAGGTAAAAAATTAGAAGCCAGGGTAGAAAGAGCACAAATTTCCTCTGTGTGTGTGGGGTGTGTGTGTGTGTGTGTGTGTGCATGTGCGTGTAAGCACATGTGCATGTATGTGCATACATATATTCATACTAATCCTTATACTAGCTAGCTACTTTACTTAAAACTGTGGGTTTCCAAATGATTTGAAAACTCTCGTGTTATTTTGGCAGAAGATAACCCTCCTGTCCATGAAGAGAAGGTAATAGGAGCAAAGGTACCAGGTGAAAGTTGCCAGAAAGTAGAGGGATGCAGTTAGAGATCCCTCTTCTTTTCCTGTTCTCATGAAAGACAGGGTATGGAGTGGTAAGTGCTTAGAGGATTTGCAGCCACATGATGGGGAGCAGCAGAGCTGTCACCTGCTCCACTATGCAGGGTGCCCAGCTTAACCCATCTTTCTTTGGCAACTGTGCCCCAGTGAGAAAAGCTAGCAGTCCATATGTTGAGTAGGCACCATGCCATTTTGACAGGCGTGAGTGTCGGCAAGGAAGGGACCATGTATGAGCATCAAATGTGTTTGTTGTGGGAAGGATTCTAGGCCAGGAATATTAAAATAACTGTCTGTCCTTCGCTCTAGCACATATGGTTAAGGAGATATGCTATGATGACTCACATTAACATTGGAAAAAATATATATAGAATTTACAGCCATGCTAAGTAAGTTTGTGGTGTTGATAAATTGGACTTGGAATCTTCACAAAGGAAGGCTGTAGAGAGACACACATAGGGATAATGGTTCCTTTTCTATGTACCAACTAGAATTTATTAAATTCAAACATTATTACAATTCTTCTGGACTGATGGACAGGGTGAAGCACCCTATTAGACTCTTCTGAGAGGTCCTCAGGTATTTCCTAGCACAGTTTGAATAGTAAATGTGATAGGTTGGGCTCATTTAATATTTCAATTCTAAAGAAATTAAATTGATGTTAGCAATGTTAGTTCAACTATTTTCCCGCTACAGGGACCATTTGTTTAAAAATCATTAAAGGGCTTTAAATGACATTGTCCTGACATTTTGTATGATTAAATTAAGGGAATTAGTATAAAGTCATTTCATTGCTCCTTAGCTTTCTAAGTGAATACCATAACTCCTTATATGAGAAAAAAGGAGTCACTCAGCCATCTTTTATAGTTTTGGTGATTTGTGTATATGGGTCTGTTGACTGTATAAACATTTATTTATGAAATTTCTTCATTTCACAATGACCTGTCCCTTCGTGTATTTCAAAAGGCTTAGCTCCTTGGAAAGGCAGCCATATGTAGAGTATAGGATACTCCATGGAAAACTCTAAAGACACCCATGTAAGATTTGATAATAGTCCATAAGGTGTTTAAATGTAAACTTTCATGCACATATACACATTTCCCCCTCCAAACCCACACAAGCTTGGCATTTGTCACTTTTGTAAGTCTGGAGAGGCACATCTAGCTTGTATCTAGCGTTAGTAAGTCGGCCTCCCAGGGAGCTGCCCTAGTAAGACTCTCAGTGTGTGTCAGAGAGGCATCTCATTAAAGAGTGTTTCTTAAAGATAAACAACCAGTGTAACATATTACATAATTTTCTTACACACATCGTATTTATTATTTATTGACTGACTAGATTATAACCTGTTGGGAAGGGTTGATCACCTAGTTGTATTATTGTTGATTGTTATTATTACTGTGTCAGAAAAATATGTGTAGAAAATTGCCTGGCACATATTCATAACTGAACAAATATTTCCTTGAATAAATTAATGAATGAACCAGCCTTTTCTATGAGATAGCTAAGAGACAGGTGCCTGGAGTCTATTCAGTTATGGTTCTTACAACAGAAATCACCTTGATCCCCATCAGCTACTCCAATCTCAAATAAAGAGATTCATTTTAATATAGGCAATTGAATCACTCTTATATAAAGTGTGAGCGAAACTTTAGGAAACTTTAATATTGATACTGATCTGTCACATACACACTAAGTTAAAATGAGTGTGCTTGCTTTGCAAACACAGCCTCATGGCAAACCTCCCAGCTTCCTCTTCCAACCAGATGGCCTCCCCTAAGCCCAACCCTACATAGAATTCTCAAGATGGAGTTGGCCCTGCCTCAGATCCGAATCAGGGTTTTGGGATGGGATGAGGAATGAGCACTTTCCACTAGCTTTGCAGGTGGGTCTTATGTAACACTAAGGTCTGAGAACTACAGAGATTGGAGCTGCCTGCTCTTTCATGGATTAATGACTTCTTCTCACTAGAGAGTCTTGTGACACTCACAACCTTTGCAATAGTCAATAAAAGTCCCATAGTTTTGTGACTACCCAAAGTTGGGTAAAGACGGATTTCATCACCATCTTCATGAGATTTGGTAAATAAAAGAGAAGTTTCACCACAGTCTTGGACTGGACAATAAAGAAGGAACTGGGTGCTATTTTGGTTTTGTATTTCCAGCTCAGCAAAAACAATAGAATGACATACTCTGCACCCACTTTCCCCTCCCCTTCCTGCTATGATTATAGGCAGAGCCTCAACACCCACATGTTGGAGATTAGCAACAATGATTTCTTCAAGCAAAGAATTTCTGAAAAGATGATCCTACTGGGCACACCATTTTAAAAGTGCCTGGGTCTTAGGTGATCTCTGGGAGGAGTTGGGGACAGGTATTTGACTGCTCCAATGTCCCCTTGACTGATGGCTTAAGAAAGCAGCAGTGTCTCGGCCACATTAGTGCTTGATGGAGTTCCTGACGATAGGCATCAAAATCTGGTTCATCAAGAAATGGTGTAAGACCAGAATCAGTGCTTAAGGGAGCCACCCTTGGTCTGCTGGATCCAGCGATGAGCCTGTATCTTTGCTATGCTGGAAGCATCCTTGTACCAAGTGTTCCTTGGAGAAAAGTAGTCATTTTCTTGCTGAAATGACAGAGCCATAATCATTACTCTTTCTTTCGAGAAACTGCCGTTTACATGGTGCTGAAGTGAGAGATGAACTCCCATGGTGGGTACAGAGTGAATCCTTTGGTAAGAGGATGAGAACTCAGATAGCAAGTGCTTTTGAGTAATGCAGCCTTCTCAGAAGAACACGAGCACCCAGGTTCCTCCTCTGCAGTTCACTGGCTAAATGATCTGAGACAAGTCATTTCACTCATTTGAAACTAACATCTACTCTTGGGTCTTGTAACGAGCTTTAGATAGAGCTTCTTACTTTGAAAAACGATTACTGTATAAAGGTGTATTTCATCGTGGGTAAGTCTTTAGAGGATTTTATAAACTTTGATGTCTATTAAATATTTAAATGAAATAAATGTAGGTCTACAGGAGGAAAGGAGGAGAAAGAAATCCACGCAGTCTTAGACACACCCAAAGTGGGAGTGACATGAAAGCAGAGGGAACTCTTTGGGAGAAGGAAGAGGACAGTGAGAAAAGAGGGAGAGGGATGGGGAGAGCAGATGATGGACAGATATGAGCAGGGCACCAGAATATGTGTGTATGACAACATCCTAATGAAACCCATTAATTTTTATTCCACCTAAAACAATCAAAAAACACAAGATTTTGTTCTGTATATATGGGATGGGATGGCTGCTGTCTCAACAGCTTGATACGACAGTGTTTGTGCAGTACCTGTTACAATACAGAAAATGCTTGTTATTTTGGAGGATAATGCAAAGATTAGATAATCTGGATTCTTACTAATTTAGTATCAAAATGTGTGGCAAGGTGAAGGGGTACTTTAAACTAATCATTCAGGTGATGATGTGGGAAGTTCGTCTGTATATGTGTTACTTTTATTGGTTAATGAATAAAGAAACTAAGAAACTGCTTTGAGCCTATAGCAGGAAAGAACAGAGCTGGGGGGGGGGGACTAAACTGAATGCTGGGAGAAAGAAGACAGAGTCAGTTAGATGCCATGGAACAGCCAGAGAAGAAAGACACAAACTGCCAGCTAGAACCTTGCTGGTAGGCCACGAGCCTCGTCGTAAAATATAAAATAATGGAAATGGCTAATTCTAGATGTAAGAGCTAGCCAATAAGAAACTAGAGCTAATAGACCAAGCAGTGATTTAATTAATAAATACAGTTTCTTAGTGATTATTTCCGGTCTGAACAGCCGGGAATGAACAAATGGGCTCCTACAACAAGATGAATCTCACTGGAACAAAATGAGGCATATTTTCAAATTTTATTCGCTTACATGTGCCAAGCTCTTCTGATGCAATGGGTGCAATTTTAGCTCTCATACATTCATCATGAAAATAATATTACAAAATAAGTTTTGCAATTAACTGTTTTACATATAAGGAAATAGAGACCCTTGGTCTGGTTAGCACTCAGTAGACCACAAAAACAGCGAGATGGTCAGAGGGAACAGGAAGGATTTGAATGGAGAGCTCCTGACTCCAGTATGTGGACACTGCCCCCACACTAAGTCAATGAATGCTATGTTCTGATCTTTGGGCCTATTCAAAGCTATGAAGGTGAGGTCTTTGGACTAAGAAAAGCATTTCAGAAAGGAAGGAGTATACTTCATCTGTCATCAGAGGAGCACTCAAGCCATGTATAGAAAATGATGCTCCCTTAAATTTTGAAGAAAAAAAAATCTAGATTCATTCAGAACAGGGAACACTGGCAATGAAATAAATACTACTTTGCGTTTTGCATGTACTATTTGACTTTAAAATCTCTTAACTTGATGCAAATTGAATCACTCTTTATATGAGTAATTTGTAATTAGTTAATAAGAATTATTTGATAATATTTATGCATAATTAGTTCTATTAAGGAAAAGCACAGAGGCCTGCAAAAAGCATAGATTATGTGTTCACTGAAGGAAGATAAAAATGACTTGCTCACTTAAAAACCCACATAGTTTGTCATCCAGAAATCCTTGACAGACACACCAGCTTCTATTTTCTCCTTTAATCTTCCTACCAGGACCTCGATTTTGTACAACTTCCAGTCGAGAGAGCTAGAATGAGTGAGTACCCAGTTCCATGTGTGGGCTCGGCATCACTCGATTGTACTCTGTTTATTGGTGTAGGGGCTGACACATGACTTGAGCAGGTTCAGTTGGACCAAAAGAAAACTCTGTATCCTGTACTTCATGTGGTAGCTTCATGGCCGGGTTCTGCTGGCTGTAAGATCTGCAGTGTGTATCCACACACGCTACAGTGCCTTGAATGAACAGCGCATGCTTACTGTGTGATAGGAATTACAAAGCAAAGCAAATGATTTAAACTTCATGTTGCTTTCTTACAACAACCAAAGGAAGGAAGCATTTCTCCCATCGTTTCACAAACAGAAGTTGAGAGAATTCAAGTAATAGTCTCAGTTCTCACAGCTCAGGGTTGATTGAACCAATATTTTCACTAAAAACCCTCTTTTGGAAGGTTCCCCCACTCTTTTCTGTTATTCAAAATAAAATTATTTTCTTGATTGCAGTTTAACTTATTTTAGCTTCATTTTATTTCTTGTCAAAGTATTTAAGACACTTTTAAATAAGATAGATCAAAGGTTATAAATTTGAAACCATAAGACAAATCTGGTTTGCAGCTATATTTGCTTTAGATAGTGTTTATATTTGTCCCAAATAATTGCTAATGTTTAAAGTTAGGACATTTCACATAAAAATAAAGGCTTACTATCCAAGTACTAAGAAGTAGATGCAGGAGTTAGTTTGAGGGCAGCCTGAGCTGGTCTGGACTACATGAAACTCTACCTCAAAATAAAAGAAAACTAAAATGATAAAACAGAAACCCAAAGCAAAAACAAGAAAAATAGGACATGGTAGGCTCAACTAAATTTCTGTAAGCTATAGTGACTCCAACTATGCTCAGCCGTGGGGAAAGAGGATGGGAAGAATGCCTAGTGCCTATAGTGCTTGCTACCGAAGCACAGGGGCTGTGGTTTGGATCCAGCACCCACCTGAAAGCTAAGCATGAAAGAATGCACCCGTGTCCTCAGTACTGGAAAGTTGGAGACAGGCAATTCCCTGGCCATCCAGTCTCACTGAATCAGTGAGCCCCAGGTGGGGCTAGAGACTCTGTTAAAAACAAACAAGCAAATAATAAATAAGGTAGAGAGTGGAAGAGGGAAAAAAATTGGATGTTGTTAACCTTTGGCCTCCACATGCAGGTGCATACACATGATCATACGCGCATCGTGTATCGTGTACACACACACACACACACACACACACACACACAGACACATGCATATTCTACACACACGAACAGCAAAGCACTGTAGAATTAGCTAAGTAGGAGCTGTGCAGCAAATATGACCCTGTTCCTCAGTCTGAGTATGGTCTGTCTCTGGGACTCTCCCATATACCCAAACCTGCAGATTCCCAAGTCCTTTATGTAAAAGTACCCACACCCTCCCACATCCTTTAAATCATCTCCAGCTTTCTTCTAGTACAAAGACTGTGCAAACAGTTGTAGCATTGCTTTGATCAGGGAATGACGACAAGAGAAAAAGTCTTTATATTCTGAAAACAGACAATTTTTTTTTCTGAATATTTTCAACCTGCAGCTGGTTGAACATGCAGATGTGAACTCTGTTAGTCTGGAGGGTCAACTGCCCTCTGTGACTTAAATATCCCCATTTATTTTAGTCACCAACCTTTTCTGTGACCGTTTTGGGTTATAATTTTGCTGTGGGTAGTAAAAGTAATTTTTAATATGGCTTATTTGGCTTGGAGGAAAATAATAGAATTAGCATTCCATTTACTTTACCTGTTATAAACTCAACACCATTGCTGGCAAAAGATCAATTATCCTTCTTAAAATTGAGCTAAAGTGTTATTAGAAAATGTGGGTCTCTGAGTGGGAGTACAGTGGTCTGAGGTGTAGCTTACGGGTAAGCTGTTTCCCTTATACAAACAAGACTTTGGATTTTTGTCTCAGAACAATGATTTTAAAAAGGGGGTGTTGTGAGTTGAGACGAATCCTGTCATATTTTCTCGCTAAAACATCAAGGGTAGATACACACCTCTAAAACAGCCCATTTCTTGGATATCAGATCAAGGGTTCAAGTCATTAGGTCCCTCGTTCAGTAAGCTAATGTTTAAGATCTTAGCGCATGAATCATTCATGGAGTGAGGAAAGAGCCTGCGGAATGTCTTCCTCTGTGGCAGGCATATGGATGAGATGTGGTGTTGGAGGCTGTCCAAAACTCAGATTTCCAGAGAGCTTGGCAGGAACCTGGGGAGAGGGATTAAGAAGTAGGAGGCTGTTTTCAAGCTGAAAGCATCTGTGCCAGGAGAATAAACCCCCTCCACCCTCCGCCTCTGACGTGCCAAGGCTCTGCCATGGTCTCTTCTAGAATCCAGGTGGCCCTCCTTTTCAGAAACACAAAACGCCGAATTTCACATGTACAAAAAGAGGCAGAGGACTTAATAGAAACCTGTCCGCAATGGAATGGACAGTTTTCCACCTGCCCAGTAGCTGGACTTTTCTGTGACGTTTATGCAATAAAAAGGAAGAATAAGACGAGAACGCGAACATGGAGTTGTTGCTGAGTGTTCGCAGCAAACTCCTCCACAAGCGCAGGCTGAAGTGATGCCAGAGTGGAATAAACAGTGTGCTGCCTCATCCACACCAGACCCCAGCTACCAGAACCCTCCCACCACCAGAAGGCGGTGGATGCCCACTGAGGGGTCCAGCCCAGAGTCCGAACACAGCTTCTTTCTAAATGAGACCCACCTGGGATTTGTAAAATAGGTTCTACTCACATGCAAAGAGAGAAGTCACCTCTCAGAACAGCAACAGTTTGGCACCTTTGTTCCCTGCATTTTGGGGGAAGAACTTCAAATGAATAACAGATGTGGAAGGGAAAATCACAGCAGAGCTTCAATAAGTGGAAAAATCCCCAGTACTGGAGAGCCTTTCCCGAAAGGCTGAACTTGTGTGCAGTCTTTGCGGCGGTGTTGATCGTTTTGGTTGGACATTTGTTTGTCATGAGAAACGACTGCTATGCCAGTGCTTGTGTCTTGGCATCTACAAAAATAAAGCAAAAAGGAAATTCCAGAGGAAAGTTATCTGTCGGTTAATAGCTACTATTGTAACATCCCTTGGAAAGAGGAAGAGAAGTAACAGTGTTTACTTATTTTCAGTAAAACCCCTCCCGCCCCCGTTAAACTCTTGAATTCTGCATTACTAGGACCTTTATAGTCTTTGTTTTCTTAGAGTCAAAATAGTTATCTTGGAGTGTGTGGGGTGTGTGTGTGTGTGTGTGTGTGTGTGTGTGTGTGTGTGTGAGAGAGAGAGAGAGAGAGAGAGAGAGACAGAGACAGAGACAGAGACAGAAACAGAGAGAGACAGAGACAGAAACAGAGAGAGACAGAGAAAGAGAGAAATGGCAGGGCTTTTAACTTCTAAGAGTTGTCTGAAAACTCAAAGTTCTGTTTTCAGATATGGTCACATGATGGAGAACACTTATTTTCTGAGGAGTAGGTACTCTGAAGCAGACTGGGAGCAAGAGGTAGGTTAGGATGACTAATACTCTTAGTCCATCTGATGCGTATAATTTCTACGGCTGTGTTGCTGAATTACGCTTGCCAGAGAGTCAGCCACAATCAGTGTAAAATTTACTATGTTTCAACTCTGATATTTTAGCTTGGACATAAACAGTCAATATTCCAAGACCAGAAGTATTCTGAAGATCAACATGCTTGTTTAATTTTGAAGCTGCAGGGGGGAAAGACTTATCAATGGACAAATAGTGTTCACTATCAAGTGATAAATATGGATGCTTTAAAAGGTGCACTCTCTCTGTGGCCACAGGCATGCAGGTAATCAGGGGCATGGAGCATGGAGGAGTCACCACACTGTTCAGATTCTGAGCCATGGGGGTCTTGAACAACTTACCATGGACTTGCTTTAATCCATAAATCTACTTTGTGCCAAGCAGAGTTTCGAAAAATAACTTAATGATAGTGTCTGCTTTTTCTTTCTCTTTAGCTTTTGCTGGTAGACAAGGCTTAGACTGGTCTGCTGAATGGAAGGTCATACGTATAGTCTCTAGCTTGGTGATAGGCAGCTAGCCATTGGATGTATAAATTAGCCATCGTAAGGCCAAACTCATTAGATCCTAACTTGATCTGCCGACTTGGAGACTTACAAATTCATGGAAATCTTACAACCTCAATCCACTAAATTTGGGACTAGTTTTATCATGTAACATTATTCTGCAGCAGGAAAAATATTTTAGTTCAATGAAGACATTTATAATTAATACATACAGAAAATGTATGTCTATAGATATGTTCATTGTAATTGATACATAGGGAATCTTTTAAGAGCTTATATAGTGAAAAACAGCAATTAGATAATATCTGAATTGTAGTTATATCTTTACAATATATACTTAGTTAGAACATATACCTATGAAAGATTTACTCCTTTATCATCCTTTATCAGATAGTGTGTTAGACTTGTATCACTGCATATCTTCAGTATGCATGCATGTTTTCTCTGATTGCCTTACAAAAGTCTTTACATTAATATTTTCCCTTCCATGTGCACTTCTTCATTTTATGCTTGAGTTCTCAGCAATTGGATTAATGTCAAAATTGGAAAGTTTTCAAAATACTTGGAATAAAATCAAGAAGAAAGTAAGCTGAAAGAATCTGTAGAGGTAAAATAAGATTTTTTATAGCAAAATATGTCTATCAGAGAACTGTTGTGATATGGATCTGCCCTGATGAGCAAGTGCTGGCCCTATTGAAATAGCAGCCTTCTTGATAATTTTTAGTCTGATAATGTACCACAAATTAACAGAGCCTTTTAAAAAGATGAACATGATGTAAAATGAGCCATATCTAAGTCTTCTTGCAAATGCAAATTGCCAGTCATGAGTTGCTTTAGAAATGACTGGATAGTCTTGAGCTATATTGACTTAAATAAGTATTTTTAAATTGAGGAAAATTTAGATCTTCTTGATTCTGGGAAACTGTGTTCTCATTCTGTTACAGCTGGCCTGGTTGCAAAGACCACAGACTTGTCAATTTGGGAAAGATTTTTTTGCTCCATCCAGTCCAACTCCACACTGTTATATAGCTCCACTGAAAGAGAGACTGCAGGTTTTGAATAGTAATTCAAAATTTCTTGAGATAGTCTATTTATTCTCATTCATCAGAAGATTTTTCTTTTGTGTTCATTCATATTGTGGCTCTTTGGAATACTTACTCTACTTCCATATAAGCTGTCTGCTTTTTTTTTCTCCAATAGTCAAAGTGATTTTGACAGCTATCACCTCCTGGATTTTTTTTTTATCATGAAGTAATTTTCCAGAATCTTCACAGTCAGTGTTTCTCTGTTTCAACTCATCATACTTAAAATGATCTATAGCAAAGATCCTAGGCCAGTGGTTCTCAAACTTCCTAATGCTGAGACCCTCTAATACAGCTTCTCATGTTGCGGTTACCCCCAAATGTTAAATTATTCTTCTTGCTACTTTATGACTGTAATTTTGCTACTGTTAGGAATTATAAATATCTATATTTTTTGAAAGTATTTCCTTTCTTGACCAAGGAAAGGGAAATATTTCTTTGTATATCCACTATAGGGAAATACATTATGTGATTGACGAGTCCATGAGGGTAGCCAATTACTGGCTCTGTTCTGTAGCATCCCAAGCACTGGGATTAAAGGAATGTGCCAACCAACCCCCAAGCCCTATCGAAATTTAGACCTATGTGTTCAAGTGCTTAGTTGAAATGGGCAATTACAAGCCACCATGTTAATAATGAACTTTTATGATATTCAATAATAATTATAAGCTTGTTTCTTCTGAAATATTCCCTAGCTCAATGAATGGCAAATCCACTCAGTTATTGAATTTTCTTATTTTTCATTATTATCTATTTTATTTCCTTTCTTCCCCTTCCACAACGAATTGCCAAGCTTTGTAAATTCAACTTCCTAAACAACTTCCATTTTTCTTTTTCTATAGTAACAGAAACCAGATGCTTGCCTGAGTCACTTTTATCATCTAAATTCTTTTTATCAGCCTTCATAATTTTTATATAAAGTAGAAGGTTCTGTATGAGATGTAAATCAAATTATGTCAATCTTAGTGAAAACAATTGAATGAAATTTCATTGTTGTTGAGCTTACAAAGATTCCCATGCTTGGTACTGAATTTTTTTATTTGTCAACGTATGGCCTTGGAAAGGCACATCATTCTTTATGTAGGATAGTGCCAATTAAGCTCTATGTTTGTATATATGTCTATATGAATGGATGGATGTATCTACTGTTTTGTGTTAATGCCACGTGGATATGTCACCCGTGGTTCATTTGTTATTCTGTCATTCAGTTATCTCTTTAATTCTCTAGAAAATATGGGTGTGTTTTGGTCTACCTTCCATTCATTCATTTGTTCAAAAGCTTAGGTTTTCCTGGAGGCCTCAGTCATGGAGAGAGAGAGAGAGAGAGAGAGAGAGAGAGAGAGAGAGAGAGAGAGAGAAAACAGACCAAAATCCCCCAATACATAAACCTCTCAAATTCAGGTTTTTTTTTCTCAATAACTTCTTGCCCTGGCAGTCCTGTCCAATGTTTCTACATTGTCACATAACATTATCATCTATAAATTCATATCAGAACAACACAATTGAGTTGCAAAGTAGTTCATTCTTTCTCCCTTTTACACATTGGAGTTTTAAGAAATTTTCTACATTTTAAAATTTCTGTTCAATTTTCTGCTCCATTTATGCCCTGTGTTCTCACTAACAATATAGTGCTTCCTTGCTGAATGTCATTGCAACATTTAGTGTGACTGAACATTTTCATAGTTCTTTGATTCTACTCTATCCCTGGTATTTTGCTTGTTTTTTATTTTTTATTTTTTTGCCTCCTCTTAATGCTTTCTTTTTTTGCTAAAACAAGCCAACCATACAAAAATGACAAAGAAGAAATAATAATTAAAAATAACTTCTTACCGCTGATCTCCCCTTGGTCTTACAGGGTTTTACTGTTCCTCATCTATGAATAGGTTTTTCAGACAACCTGCAACTGCTAGGGGGTTTTGACTGCCTTTTACATTGAGTTCTAGGGCTTGGGCATGGTCAGTAGGCTTCTTCATGTTGGGTACCTGTTTCTTCTCTAGTTTCACTGTTCCTTCTTTTCAATACTCTGATCTCTTCATATATATTTGTCCTCTGAGCTCAATATATTTGTAAAGATTAAAGCTGTCATGACTAAGGTCGTGACAAGACCAAGAAAAAACTGTCAAAATAAAAACTCAAACGCAAGTCAGTTTTCTATATGAATTGTGTTTTGATGTTGACTATAAATGTTTATATGGCCAGTTCAGCCAGTGCATTAGTCAGAGTTCTCTAAAGGAACAAAACCTATGTGTGCATACATACATACATACATACATACATACATACATATAAAATTTCTTAGAGTGGCTTACAGACTGGATTGGGTGGTCCAGCAATTGCTGTCTCCTGACTAAAAGGCCAAGAATCCATTAATTGTTTAGTCTACAAGGCTGAATGTCTCAGCAGTTCCAATCTGGTGCTGACGTTCCAGGGAATTCCTAGAGCGCTGCTGATCTTCAGATTATATTGAAATTCTGAAGAAGTGGGATTTAATACCAGTGAAGGAATGCCTCAGCAAAAGATGGATCAACTTGCCAGTGAGAGTAGGGGCAAGCAAACAAAGACAAAATGTTCTTTTATGTGGGTCACTACCAGGAGGTGTGGCCTGAATATAGGATGGGTCTGCTCACCTCTAATGACTCATTCAAGAAAATTCCACACAGATGCACTCAGATAGCTTGGTCTTAGCTGATTTCAGACATTGTTAAGTTGACAGCCAAGATTACCCATTACAGTAAGTAAAGTTCTGTGAATTATTACTACTATCATTAGTTTTTCATGTGAGGTTTTAGGTTTTATCTCTATTGTATATTCTAAATTCTGTCTAGCATGAAGAAACACACATATACATACATACATATGAACATGCATACACATATGTGCATAACAAATAGTTATTGAATTAATTTTAAAGGAATTTAAATGTAAAGTAGAATAAAAGTCACCTGAGATTTTTAACCAGAGCTTGTATCTTCAGAGAACAAGCAAATAAATTCAGTGGTAGAAGGAATTCAGGGATTGATGCATGATTGTATAAATTAGTGAGGACTGCAGTGAAACCAAAAATGTGGGCTCTGCTTGGAGATGCTCAAATTCAATTGTGCAAATGAGCATTTACGCCAAAATTATGTCTGTGGATAATATTGACTCCCTTTGTTTTCAAAACTAGTTTTAATAATAAGTTTAATTAGAAATAGCTTTTCTCAAGAGCCAGTCAAAACTGCAGCGGAATCTCAATTTTATAGAAAGTTTTAACAGTTCTTGGTCCATATGGGGAATTAGTGAGATTTGTCCCTTCTATAAACTCTTGACTAAAGCAAATATACCCATGGGAAAGGAGGCTCCAAGGAAAAGGGAGAAGGCAGGCAGGCAAGCTTGCTGTGTGGGTCTTTTTTCTACCCCAGAATGGTGAACATAAAGAGTGTAAGTAGAGGAGAAATAAAAAGAAAACCCCTCCCTCCCAGCCCTCATGGATCCTTGTGTGCCTTAGCAGGAGGGAATCCAGGCTTCCCTAGAGGGATTTTCAAAGCCTTCTTAAAGAGAATCCACTAAAAGAGTTGTTTTTTTTTTCCAGCTCAAAAGTAGACTCCATCAGGCTCTAACACAGTGAGGAGAAATCAATTCAGAAAAGGAACACTGGACACACAATATGACAGTACTATTTATTGTCCACCTGGCCCTTTGTATTTTGGCTGACTCTGCTAGTTAATCTAAACAGTCTTTCTAGGTGGAGCTTCTTCCATCTAAGAAGCCTGATCAATTGAAGGGAGGTTTGACCCGAGTTCAGTCAAAGTCTAATCGGAACCCCCTCCCCCCCTTTGTCATCATGCAGCTGTCTAGACAACAACATGGAGTATAATAAGCTCTGCCATATCTAAAAGTGTAATAGTGAAACATCCTCATGATAGGAATAACCACTGTGGATATGACCTTTTTAAGATTCATGACCACATTATTAAGTTTTATACTGTTTTTCACAAATTGAAATGTACATACATATTTTAACTATCTTGTGTCCTTGAATCTAGTTCTTCCTTCTAGTATTTTCAGTGCATTTGTTTTATCTATCTAACCCTACCTTACTTTCATCACATCCCAGCCTCAGACAATAGACTACCCTCTGTTTTAGTCAACCATTCCTTGCCTGTGTGCTTTATGACCAAAACAAAAAGGGATATAGCTCCAAAACCTTGGGATTCCTCTATTCCTCTTTTCCATATTTCTTAGAAAATTCTCCATTTACATTATGTGGGTCAATCAGTGTTTTGTACAAAAATCAGTCTGGGAAGTGTTACCACAATGCAGGCACAGATTCATTTTCTGGGGGCATTTCCTGCTCAGAGACAACCTGGGAAGAATAGAATCACATAAGTTCAGTATCAAGTGCAACTGAGGGTTTACCCTGGAATGTGGCTTATATGGAAACCACGTTTTGTATGGTGTTTTGCCATGCTTGTTTCATGGCTTGCCTATTATCATTATCTAAGCAGATTTAGCTTTGATTTTTCTTTATGATTTCCTGTTTTTCTCTGATGATTTAAGAACAGCTTTCAAAGCCTTATTTATATTTCTAAATAAACGGTTTGTGCTGGGGAATAGGACCGAGCAGTGCAAAGAAGAAAGGAAGCGCTCAAAAATGAGTTCACAAATGAATTTCTGAGTAATGTTTGCAGACAAAATTGTGTTGTGATTTTCTTTGCTCCTAGTTTCTCATCTGCAGATAACAATGCTGTATGCATGTCTTTATGGTCTTTACTTTGTCTTTTATAGGCCCTGATAAGCAATTTGAAGCCTGAAAGTAAAGATCAACGTTTTGCATTTCCAAGGTAATATTAGGACTTCGTGGTTGTTTGCACAGCTCCACTTAAAGATCACAATCTCGAACACATTGATGAATAAAAATGTCTTCTTTGCACCTAAGGAGCCAAAGTAAACCTGTAAACACTGAACTGTAGAGTAAACCAGAGAAGGACACAGCACAATCCTGGCCTTTATGTAAAAGTGTGTACGAGCATAAATTCATTCCTCTAAGGTAGGATGCTGTGCAAAGTAGTTTTACAGACACATGAAAAGAAATAGTTTAATGTAGAGATCTGCTTGGTACCCAGCATCCTTGGTGGTCAAGCATAGTAGAAATCATCATGTCTCTCAATGATTCCCTAATCCTCAGAACCTATCAATATGTCAAATCTTATGGAAATAAAGTCTTGTGAATGTTAAAGCCAAGGAGGTTGAGGTGAAAGATTATTTAGGTGACTTCAATAATATCTGAATTTTTAAAATCAAAGTTGAGGCCAGAGAGATATGACTCGAGACTCCACACACTTGTCATTGAATTTGAAGAGGAAAGAAAGTAGCCATGAGCCATGTCATGTGGTACCCCCTAACACCGGAGAATCTCAGTTTATAGGAAGAACATACACATCTATACACTTTCATGACAGGAACTGAATTCTACCCACAGCCCCAGTGAGAGAGAAATAGACCCTTCCCTAGGGTTCCTGTTACCACAGGAATTAATAAATAAAATTACAATACCAATAGTAGATAGACTTTACCTTGTTAGCTTTGAAAGTCTCCTAAGCTGATGCAAAAGAAACGTGACAACCATAAAAATGTTAAAGTAACAATGGAATGATAATGACTTAAAAATGCTGTGTGGCCAACGAAAGCATCAAGAGAATTATTTATTAAATTTAATAAGTATATTATAGGGAAGCCTTTTTTAGTGATGTTTGACAAGTTAAGGGATTTAAGTATTTATTGTTTAACTACTTTACTCTCCAGCAGATGACAAAATAGATATATACAAAGGAAATTAATAAATAATAAATTTAATTTATAAATTATAATTTAATTAATAAATAATAAATTTAATTAATAAAACCCCAGAGACAGATAGATATTGAGGTTCAACCTGAAGGTCAGAAAAGTAAAATAGTCAGCCGTTGGCTCTTTCCTCTACCTCAGTCCAAACTGGTAATCCTGCCTCCAGGAATCCTCAGTATTAGACAACAACTGTGAGTTGTTTCCTCCTGTCTTATATTCCCCTTCAGTGATGGAAGTAAAGGCATGGACTAGGTGCTCATTCTAGGAAAGGAATACAACCTGAGGCTACCTAGAAAGTGAAAGAGCTCTAACAAATTAGATTATTGTTGACTGTGATATATTTTGTGGCAATAGAAAATAGATACACCAAAAATGAATAATATTAAGAAGTTACTTGTATTAGTATGATGTTAAAATGCTATATTAGACATTTATATATTCAGATAATAATATCCCCAAACCCCCAAATTAGATCTAGTTTGTAGTATCCTCTGTTTAATTTAGGAAGCTTCATAACATATGCGTTCTCTGATGGTTTTCAATTTAGGTGTCAGGACATCCAAGGACAGTGTTTTTCCTGAAGGACAAACAACTGTTTTATGCAGCTCCAAAGACTTTCCTTTGTATATTTCTATTTTGTCATCTTATAGAGAGTAAAGTAGTTAAACAATAAATACTTAAATCCCTTAACTTGTCAAACATCACTAAAAAAGGCTTCTCTATAATATACTTATTAAATTTAATAAATAATTCTCTTGATGTTTTCCTTGGCCACACAGCATTTTTAAGTCATTATCATTCCATTGTTACTTTAACATTTTTATGGTTGTCACGTTTCTTTTGCATCAGCTTAGGAGACTTTCAAAGCTAACAAGGTAAAGTCTATCTACTATTGGTATTGTAGCAAGTGTTTAGAAATCTATTAGGAAATATTAAACCCATCTTTGTAGGTCAGGAATTCCATTACTGGGTTTATAATTTGTTTCTAATTAGAGTCAAAAGCATAGGCGAAGTTTTGCTGTGCTTCGTTTGCTCCCAAATAATTACCAGAAACTTAATATTAATTGTAAATGCTTCGCCAATAGCTCAGGCTTACTACTAGCTAACTATTACATTTTAAATTAACCTATATTTCTAATCTTTGCTTTGTCATATGGCTTGGTACATTTTCTCAGTACATCATGCCCACTTTTTTCTCTCTCTGTGTCTGTTCACAACTCCTCTCTCAACCCTTCTTCTTCCCATTATTTTCAGTTTGGTTCTTCTACCTAACTTTATCCTTTTCAGGTACTGTCCAGTCAACTTCTTTACTAAACCAATCACAACAAAATATAATCATATAGTGGAAAGAAGTATTCCTCATTTCCCCCTTTTGGTTTAATTAAAGATTAAGATTTTTAACTTTTACACAGTCAGATTATGTACAAGAAAAACATTTCTCAAGGAAGAATTGCATTTACAATAACAAGTCCATTTGTATTTGACAAATTAGAGAAAATATTACCTATTTTATCTTTGCAACTCTATAGTTTTATACCTAATTTACCTTTTATCATAACTAAGGAAAACTCTATCTATGACTATTTAGTCTTCAACTCCACCAAAGACCCAAGAAGGGTGAATGTTACAGGGACATCTGGCTGTCTGTATAATCACTCTAGGTTCTTTTGTGACATTGGGACATCCATCTTTGGCCTACAGATATAGTATAATTGATAGATTTTTATGAGAAGCAGGAAATTTTGACGGACAGACCTACCTTGTCTTGGAAAAATTGGGCAGTCGTTTTATGTTGTTGTTTTGTTTTGTTTTCATCCTGCTGGTCCAGTTTGGACAGTATATAATGATCAATCAAGGCAAGGGCAGTTTCTTTGCCCAAATGGCTAGCTTTTGTCATAAAGAAAACAAACAGAGTTTATTCAATGCCCATCATCTTCATTGAAGGAGATTGGTGCTGCCAGGTGGTATGGATATAAATAATTTACATTGACATAAATTTTGATTTATTGATATAAGTTTAAGGTCAATTTTGTTATGTGTATTTCTGATCTTGATTAAGGTATTGTGATTATGTAGTTCATTTTAAAATGCAATGTATAATTAAGAAATATATGTTGTTAATGAATAATCATCAATAATAGTCAAGCTTGTAGTCATGTTAGTTAGATTTTCTAGATATGCATAGATATATTTCAGTTAGATAG
>JAQHUG010000108.1:4108063-4160973 GCA_028555095.1 Dicrostonyx torquatus
AAATGAGAGGCTGTGAATTCATTCTGAGTTAAAAAAAAATCAGGTGTGATCAAGTAAGGCCATCTGAGAAATCTCTGACAGGATCAGATGGCCCGGATGTCTAAGTTCTACATCCAGAACAGATTCAAGATGCTGCCTGAGATGATGAAGACTCACAGGACACTCCAGTCAGAACTTGATCATAACTCTAAATTTTCTTTCGGTCCCCATAAGATTATCAGTGCCTCCAACCAGCCAGAAGTAGCCTGGAATACTATGCCCACATTCCTAAAAAAATGGACTATGGATATTTTCCTTTGTTTAAAAAAAAGAGGGGGAAGTGATGTGGGAGAATTGTCTGTATTCTGTCAGTCATGTTTTAAATAAACGGTGATTGGCCAGGTAGGGAGTATAAGTGGGAAAACCAGACAGGAAGTAGAGATGAGATCAGGAGAATTCTGGGAAGCAGGAAGCTCCCTTGGCACTCCTGCACAGATCACTAAGGAAGCAGGATGTGATCTGCCCTGCTGAAAAAATGTACCAATCCATGTGGCTAACATAGATAAGAACAATGGGTTAATATAAGCTACAAGAGCTAAGAAGAAGCCTGAGCTAATGGGCAAATCAGTTTATAATCTTCTGGAGACCTCTGTGTGATTTTCTTTATGGCTTGCCTGCTTTGGGGTACCGGGCAGGACATAAACCCCAACTAGCAGGCCCAACATGTTACAGGACCCCAACATAATGGAGGTGAGACAGGAAGACTCTAGATGACTTGGCAGCCAACCACCTAAAACAATGATCTTCAGGTTCAGAAAAACAAAACAAAATACATCAAAAAAATAAGGCAGAGGGAAATAGAAGATGACATTCAGAATCTTCTTCTGGTTTAAAAGGAGAGGGAAAAATCTCTTTGATTTATAACAGTAAATGGAATCCATAAAGAAATAAATTAAGCTGACTGGTAGGCAGCATATGCAAAGTATCCAGTCCTATAGGTCACTGTGTGCTGCTGTCTTTGGCATCTGCAATGTCTCCCTTCATATCTGCATCCTACCGTCCCCTGAACGGTTTCTAATCTTCTTGGATCAGGGGCTTGTACAATGATAGTCAACTGTGAATGTTGTGAGGGGTACCTAGTGGTGTCCAATATCTCTGAACACATTCTCTGTCTGCTTCCCACTGGCAAAGTTGCTTATTTTATCTTAGAAGAGATAATGTTTTGGATACAGGTTCTTACTATGTAGCTCTGGCTAGTCTTAAATTCACAGAGATCTGCCTGCCTCTGTTTAACTGAATTCTAGAATTAGGGGTGTGAGCTTCTGCTCTGGACTAGCATAGAGAAGTTATTATAGGAATTTGTACTTCTTTAGTGAACCTGTGAAAAGGGACCCCTGCACTCCTTTCCATCTACTCCACCAGGAATTGGGCAGATGAAAGTTCTTCTAGTTAGCTATGCTAAGTAGCCATTGGCAGTAGTTGCCACTTAGATACACAACAACCTTCCTTTATTTATTCATTTATCTTTACAGGGCCTGGAATTGAACTCAGGAACTACCATACCACTGAGCTATGGTGTCATTGCCACTTCAGAGTACCAGTTTCAAGCAGACTGACCCTGAAAAGTGCTGAAGGAAAACATTGTGAATGCCAAGACTTTTCTCTATGGCATGCAGAATTTTGTATACATTCAGGACACTTTTTACTATCTTTCTCTCTTGAATAACAGTTTCTCCCCCATTTCACTGGTATAGGCATAGGGATGACATTTAGCAGTGTGATGTGCCATATACTCATAGGGGAATGTGGAGAGGACAGAGCAAGACAAAAATGGATTCATTTGGTCTTTTTTGGTAGACTAGGCCAGTTCAGTGGTAAAATTATGTCATCGTAAAGTTAGTAAACATTGTCATTGAGGAGAATTTACAGAGAAATTTCTTTCAAGTGGGATGGTATAAATCTGGGACAGTCATGACAATCTGTTCAAGTTCATTTTCTGGAGCAGATGGGGCAGCAGAGACTCAGAGAGAACTACAAGTCACATGTCAGTCCCTACCAGAACCAGCACCAGATCTGACCTGTTTTCTCCCCATGTGACAAGTGAGATCCTGAAGTCCACTGCTGCTTGAAAACCCTTTTCGGAGGACACATCACTCAGAACAACTATAAAGTGCTGGGGTACTTACCCACTACGGGGTTTACCTTCTAATCTAAAGTCTGGGTTCTCAGAGTGAGGGACATTTAGACCCTAGTGTCAGGTGTATTTGTCACACTCAATGCTTGGTTTTTTGTGGGAGTGAATTAGGTTGTGTGAAATCACATCAGTTTTCATCCTCTGCTTCAAGTTCGAGTTTCTTTGACCTGATGTTTCACTCCTTTCGAAATGAAAAACGTCCAAAGAGTGATGATTAATGCTACCAAGTCTGTTTATGTGATGTTTCTTGTGTCATAGACTTGAAGGTATTTCCATATATTTTGTGATTCATGTAGTCTAGAAGCAGAAAGGTGAAATCTCATGATTAATGACTAAGCTTGCCATTTTCATTCTTTGCTATACTCGGTCTTTTTTTGTTTTCCTTTCATTTCAAATGTTTTGATAGTTGACTTAATGACTTAAAAGGTTCTAATGTGAGAATTTGGGGTTCTAATATACTCCTAGGAAATTTTCTTGTTAATTCCCTTAAAGAAGGTCCTGACTCTGGTAAAAAAAAAAAAAAATCTTTTCTTATTTCCCAAAAGGAATGTTGCACTGTGGAAAAGAGAAATGTTCTTTTCTGTTTGGGAGCAGATAAAAATGCAAGACTCTTTGAAGGTTGGTTATATAGCTCCCCAAGAACAGTCTAAAGCAAGCCATGGTGCTGAGTGCTATTTGGGAATGAGAGACATTTTAAGGAATATTCTAGGTTTTCAAGAGGTCATGAAGCTTACCCTGATTTAGCTTCTCTCTTCATTGCACTTGTCACCACTGTCTATGTGGACCGAGAGAGGATGTCTCATGTTTGGACACAGGTTTTTACTTTCCAAATTTTGATGATGAACCAATGCTGCATCTTAACTTAGGCCACTTAATTCTGTAAATTACTTTATCATTATTGAGGAAGAAAAACATTAACTTCACCGGGTTAGGGAGTATTCATTTCCGTGGCAAAATTGTGAAAGTAATGTACTTCCATCAGAAAAAATCTTTATTATCTGTCAAATAAATAAACAAATAAATATTAAAAAACCCAAAAGTCTCACAATTTTCTGTGTTAATTTGGAAGCTGAATTGAAGATTTTAAATTAGTAACTTTGTAATATGCTAAAAGTTAGATAATTCTATAAAAGCACTAGGGAAGTGAAATGGCATATATATTACTTAGCTTGATTTAATGACCCAACTTTGCAACCATGTATAAAAACATCACATTGTACCTCATACATGTGTAAGATTATGACATCAATCAAACTGTATAGTAGTAGATAAAATTTTGTATCTTCTTACTACATATATGTATATACATTCTTAATGTACGTATTTTTTACATGTATATGTACATAAGTTTATATGTCATATTATATAAAAAACTATTAAGGTATATATAAATGTAGGTGTGTGTTCATGTTTATCTGTGATAGAAAGATAAAGATAGAAAATATGGTAGCAGAAATACTTTATTGTTTCCTTGGGAATTTGGCTCAGGGCATAAGGGCATAATTTGGCTTGGTTTGTGTAGGCTGCTTTGCTGTCCAACCAATATTAGCACCACCTTCTCAAATCTAGCAAGCCATGTTTCAGACCCCTGAACACTGGTCATTAGATAGATTAGCGCAAAAATATTGTATTATCATGAAAACCCAGCCAAATCAACTGAAGATGAACAAATACAGAAACCAAGTCCCCTGAAAATTACATAGAACCGTAGAAAACACCCTGATCATATTGCTTTTGCCTGTCCAAATAACTACTAGGTGTAGTCCAGAAACCAAGTGGTGCATGACTACTTTAAATAACTGAATCTTTCTGTAGTGTGTTAGACCTTTGAGAACCCAAGTTTCAGAACCAAGGTATCTGTGTGAGTCTGTGTGTAAGAAGAAGAACAACAAACAAATAAAAGAAAGCAATAAAATCCCAGCTGCTTATTTTTAAGCAACACAGTTGTAAACTTTTTATGTTAGTGGTATGAGACATTTCAATTTGAGTCTACGACAATATGTTAGATAACAAGAAGCAAGAAAATGAAACTGACTTTCTAACCAAGTGCTATGCACTTGCTTGGCTGAGTCACCAGCCTCCTTCCCATGAATCAGAAGTTAAAATAAAAGCTTCCAGTCAGCCCCACGTCAGGGCGACAATGCCAGAAAGAAAATGCTGGGGAAAGGTTGGTGAGTTCTTTAAGGATTATTTATGTCATGTGATTCCTGTGTCATCAATAATAGAGCATGCTGACATTAAATGATAAAATGAAGCAGGTATTGTTCAGAAGCACTGGAGCCACACACACACTGTTTGTGATTATCCATAATTTATAACACGAAAATTCAGACACTATTTAAAAAAATGATTTTTTTCAAGACCACGATAAGATTTCTTTTTCTACATGTGAAATATGATTAGATGAACTGTGTTGTGGAGTGTTCAGGGGAATCCCCAGTCCTAATAACCAGCTACAAATATCTTCTTGAGACGTCTGAATACAGTTGTTCTGACTCTCGGTGGACCAAGTCCATTTTTATTTGGGGCTTGTAGGAGCAACTAAAGCATTAAGATAGAAGAAGACTGGAGAAAGAATCGATTTGAGGGAAGTTTTCCTTAAAGATGAAAGGACTGAAATTATGTCAAATAAAAATCAAACTTTCAAGAAATAAAAGTATCAGATTCATATGCGATGTGGCAAAATTTCAATGTCATATGACAAACAACTTCCTGGGAGAAATTCTAATGCTTCGTATAACACCAAGAGGCCAAAACTCAGAGCCAGCTTTAAGAAGTTTATGTTGGGCTTCATTCAACCCAATAAAATGATACCTAACCAAGATCTCAATGCTTCCCTTTTGCCCATGTGCTCAATAGACTCCTTGAAAGTGGAAACATGTACCTTGGGGAATGCAACCACACATATTTAACAATGTGTGAGTTTCTTTCTTGAATTATGGTTCACCTCGTTTGATCAGGTCTCCTTGACAAATTGTGTCAAAGCCAAGAAGCATTTTCACTGGGGACATCAAGATTCTTTGAAAGAGCCAGGGCTGGAATCTTTGTTGTTGTTTCAAATCAGATAGCAAGGAACCCAGAGAGCTTGTCAACATTTCCTCTAGCTCTAACTACTCGTATAGCAAGTACTGTTAATAATGATTTAAATGCTTTAGTTGTCAGTCATTGCTCTTTCTTTGTAAATGTTACCCATTTCATAAATAAATCAAAACGGGCAGACCTTCGGTTTTCAGAAACTTGAATGCTTTTGTTAAAATTGTATGAAGCAAATTCACAAACACATGATTTATATTATCTCAGTGCGCCACTGGAGATGATAGAATATACTATTTAAATTAACTTCCCTCACAACAAATGAAATCAATTCTCTCCTTAGGTTACTTTTCAGCTGCCTTTTGTCTTGTTGCAGAATCTTTTCTATTTCTCTCACTCATTCATCTATTGTGCCCTTTCCTTGATCTGATAGCATTAAACATATAATTAAGTCATAAAGGAGGGAACTGATGAGTACAGCAGATGGTAATTGCTTCCTACATTGGAATGAAATGATATGCATTGCTACAATTTACAGCTCTCGCCTCATATTTTATTCAGGAACCTTTTATCTCTTTTCCTGCAGAATTATTCTGCAATAAATTTAGACATCTTATCAATAGCTTGGTGATAGTAGCAGAAACAGAGGAAAACTGAACTTTGTGCATCTTAATGTTTAAAATAATTTTCTGTAATAATTGAATTATCTGGCAGTGAGCATTCACATAGAGAACTTCAATATCATCGTCCTTTTCTTTGGGTGAAGTCTGTGATGAAAGGAAAAGAAAGACCCTTTAAATGGTCAAATTATTGACTGAAAAAGTTTCAAACTAAACAAGAAGCCATTGATTTGGTTTTTTTTCCCTTAAATAAAGTACACAGGGGCGTTTCCTCGCCAAGTGCATAATGAAGAGTGTAAACTTGTATCAGGGATCTCTAAACAACTCACCCATGGCCTTTTGGAGAAATCTGGGGGATTCTGGTCTGGCTCTGTTTACTCCTGTGAAGTTACATCCCACGGGATCCACATTACCAAGTGCTGAACACCAGCAAACCACTCCTGAAGGTCGTTCTGCTGTCTCCCAGGACCTGAGGGTAACTGCTACATTTCAGGTCAGTTCAGTAAGAACAGTAAAAGCCTTCCTTGGCATGGTCATGTGATTTGAGACCATCGTTAAAGAATGTGATTTTTGAACGAGTTCAGGTCTATAGGAGATAAGTAGCCTGTCTCAGTAGTACATGGAAACTGGTTTCTTGGGATGAATCATCTGTGTCCAAGGCAAAGTTGTTAGAGGTTTGGAAGTTTTAAGTATATATTAGTCCATGCAAAATACAGCTCTATTGCAAGGACCTTGGCTACAAGGTTGATTTTTTTGTATGTTTCTATATCCTTCAATGCATTTTTATACACTCAAACCATGTGTACCTGTTTCCAACATGCCAGTTCTGTTTAGAACATGGCCATATGCTCACCACCAATAGTAAAAGGAAAGCAATTATTTGTCCAGTGTCTCAGATGTTGCCTGTAAAGACAGGCCCCCAGCAGAATAGTGAAACATTCCATTTTTCTATTCATTCTAGTCCTTCTCTAGCTCATCTGCCTCACACTGTCCTAGAAGCATCACTCTCAAGAGGTTAAATTCTTTTCTTATACCAGCAATAAACTAATTCTGAATAATATGCTAGAAGATAGCCCACTTGTCTCTCTGAAATACATACATAAACAGGATATCTTGATCAATTTTTTGCCATATTTTGTATGTTAGGTGTGATACAACTTATTGTATTTATATTCATCATCTAATCAAAGAAATACTTATTACACACCAACTATTTTCTCAAGACTGAGGTATGCTTCATGGAGAAATAAAAATAAATACAATATCTAGTCCCAATGTTCATCTTAGATATAAAATTGAAAAGGCGATAGTAAAGGAGATGAAAGTTCAGAGAGACATGTCTAAGTTACTCTAAGTGAATATAGTTGGACATTCAGAACTTATAATTCTGGAGTTAGGTTATAGAGAGCAATAGAATTGACCAGGCAATTTCAGAAATGTTCTTTACAGTTACAGCACTTCTGAAAGCAGGTAGTTGGTTGTGAGCAAGAGAAGAAATGAATGAGGTTAGGGAACCAGTTAGTCACTGTGGTAGCAATTTGGATGCTTTGGGGAAAATAATTTCAGGTCAGAATTCTAGAAATCATTGTGTATCTGCTTTGCCCTCCATGACAGAACAATGACTTTGAAAGTTTCAGCACATCTATTAAAATTCAAGCAGTGGATCAGAAACTTTTAAATATGCATTAGTCTTATTATGTACAAGGACTTTATAAAATACATATTCTTGGGGAGGTCAGATGCCCTGGCAAAGTTCCTGTAGATAGGCAGTAGCAATACCAGTTGTAGTAGTCAAACTCTTCTGGTCTGTTTTCTCAATCCATGTGTCTTCCATTTCATCCATTTAAGGAGTAGAATCCCTTTTTACAAGACTTATCAAGGCCAGCATGTGATGAGCCCCAGTTACACCCAAACCCATTAAGAGACTCTGAAGGACTGTATCTTGCACACATATTCAAATTTGAGGTGTCATGAAGCTTAAATTATCATTAATAGAAAATCTTAGACATCCAAGCACTTGGATCTTCTTTAGCAGAATGATCTAATAGGTGGACAATATCAAGGAATCAAAAGAAATGTAGAAATTCGTGGGTTATCTCAACTGATACTCCCTTTTGCTAGTGTCCTCTGTAATAGTACAACTTTCACATTGAATAGAGCTTTCCTTATTTGTTTTAGTATACTCAGCATTGCGAACTATTGTAAATGAAAATGATTTGAGGGGAACTTTTCAGGCAAACATTTCCAAGTGTAAATCCCTCTAAGGTCACAATATCTGAGAAGAAAGCTTAAAAAACAAATAAATAATAACAAAAGGTAACAGCAGGCAAAGATTCAGGAATAATGTAAAGCAGCTGAAGTCTCCATTGTACCTTCTGCTCAATTGAAGGTGACATTTTAAAAGAAAATATTGGGAGTGTTTCTGATCAATTCTCCTATGCTGGAAAACATTCTTGGGTAAACTTCATTCTTGGGAAAAATGCATCCACAATTTATTCTTGATCTTTGTTCATTTTGACTTTTCAAATTCATTAAAAGCTTTTGTTAGTCAAAAAGATTATAAAATGAATGGATCATAAATTCTTTACTATGCCTCACAATACTAAGACTAGAGGAAGTATATAAGTCTTTAAGAATGTATTATTTCACTTTAATTTCTTAGATGAATAATAAAGCAATATTCAGACTATCTAAAATTGTCTGTTTCTAAAATGCTCTTCAAGTTTTTAAATGATTAGAACTATGATTTTGAAAATGAAAAGAAAAAAAAAACAAATTTCATCTAGATGTTCTGGCTTGCCTTGCCATTGAATGTAGGAGTCTGGAATCTAAGGAGAAGTCTGGGCATGAGAAAGATTTGGGTGTGAGTATGTAGAATGTAGTCTATAGGTGGTGGTTGGAACCATGAGTGTGGGTGAAGTTGTTTATGGAGCGTTTGTAAAATGATGAGAAAACCAAATTTAGAACTCCCAGAAATGGCAGCATTTAAAGTGAGGAGAGGAAGAGACAAGCTGTAGATGATGAAAAGCTGGATGAGGGGATGGGTGAAGACTCAGAAATCGATGAGAAACCAGAGATGGGAAATATTGGGCAGCTACCAGCAAAGGTTGTGCAAGAATGTCTCCCTTGGCATGTGACCTTTAAATATGAAGGCTTTGAGTGATAATAGGTCTGCCCTTACTTTAGTAAGCAGCCTTCCAGGCAATGTCCCCTAAGTCTTGTCAGTAACAAGAGCTCCAATAAATATTTGCTGTTTGAGTGGAAAATGCCTTCCACTTCTAGTGCAAGTATGAAATTTCTCAAATGACAGCGTGTCAATCCACCATGTACCATGTACACTACTATTAAATGTGTTAATCTCTGGTTGTTTTCTCTAATTTTTTATCATATATTAACTCTTTCTTCAAATAACGTTAGTGCTTTTTAAATATTGTCTTATAGAGTTGCTACATTCAGTTACAAATATCTAGCTCATACCAAAGGCCATATATATATATATATATATATATATATATATATATGACTTATTCTACTTCCTGTTTTTATCTACTCTACAGAGACTCCACCTACTCTCTGTCCTGCTTGCTGGATGATGGTCCCTTTCCCTATGACTGGCCAACTCAAGAACTTTCACTTGCCACAGAAGGTGTTGTATTTCTTAAATTTAACTTGGAGAAGTCATGTAAATTCTTTTCTCCTTGCCCTAGGTCCTCTAGCTTCCAGTTGAGCTTAAGTCATTTCAGCTTTTCCTTTTCTTTTCCAGGTTTTCACAGTCTCATTAAATTTCCAAAATTGAAGTATGTAATGGTTTGAACAAAAATGGCACCCATAGGCTCATAGGAAGAGGCATTATTAGGAGGTGTGGCCTTGCTAGAGGAGGTGTGTTCTTGTTGGAGGAAGTGTGTCACTGGGGGTGGTTTTGATGTTTCAGATGCTCATGCCAGGCCCAGTGCCATTCTCTCTTCCTGTTACCTTTGGATCTGGATGTAGAACTTTCAACTACCTCTCCAGCACAATGTCTGCCCGTGTACTGCCCTGCTTCCTGCCATGATGATAATATATTAAATTGTAAGCCAACCTCAATTAAATATTTATGAATTTAAGAATTTCTGTGGTCATGGTGTATCTCCACATCCATAGAAACCCAAATTAAGACAAAGTGCATTTTAGGATTAGGCAATTTCAGAGATTCTTTTTTAAACTTACTGACGTTTCTCCTGTATTTTTTTTTCATTTTCCACACTCCTTCAAGCCATCATATGTTCCCTTTCTCATGACTGTGCACCCATGAGTTAACCCTAGTAGTAATTGTGAAGTGAATATATTGTCCCAAACTAGAACAATTTAGATTTTGAAGTTTATCGATTATAGTAAAAAGCAATTAATAGCCATTTCTAAAATTCTTGGGACTCAGAAGTTTCTCTTTAGGTTTTCCACAAATGTTCACATCTACTTCTTTTTCAAGTAGACTTACTGGTCACAAAATTGTTATCTGTTTTCTTATGTTGCCTTTTGAATTACTTATATTGTACTATTTCCATTTGTTTTTATGGCAAATGTACAATGTTTGAACTACATTGTACGCTTTAGAGTCATTTAAAAATTGCTTTAGAAGTGAACCATTCCATTTATAACACCATTTCTAAGGGGAAATGTGTGCTGGGCTCCTAACAACTGATTAGCAAATTAAATTTTGGAATCCAACATGCTTGTTAGCAAGGAAGTGCCTGTAATTAGAAAGGTAAATCTGTTGGGAGAAAATCAAATAGGTGAGCCAAATTTCAGAAGCTTGTGTTGTGATAAGAAGTTAGTGTATATTCTGGTAATGTGTTACTCCTTCAAAGTGCATCCACACACATGGGTTCATCTGAGAGGCACAACCCTGAAATCAATGTCAGGCAACACCTTTTATTTTTTTTATATTTATTATTAAAATTTTCAGGGTAGCAATGTGAGTTAAGGTGTTTAAGTAACATTCTTATGTTCAGGCTACATGAGGCTAACAGAACCAGGTCTTCCAGCTCAAAGTCCTTTCTAGAATAGCTGCCCTGTCTGTTGGTTTTTACATAAGACTGTAATTAAGAACCTGAAGGTTTTGTTGCTGCTGTTGAAGAAAATGTCTAAAAGTTGCTAACAATGGGCATGGTCAGTATGGCTTTCTAGAAAGAAGGTTAGCAGTCAAGCTGAGGAATTTCTGTCTTGAACTTGCACTGCCATAGGAAAGCTATTGTGCAGTCACAATTCTAAAATGGGAATGTGAAAAGTATGCACCGAATTTCTAGGATGAGCTTAGGGCTCAGCTGGATTTCATTTGATTTAATCCTCCTTAAAATCATCTCAGGTTGTGTTAGCTACTTTGGATCAGAGAAATGGGCTCAGAAAGGTTATGTGACTTGAGCATGGTTACCTAAGTTTGCAAAAAATGTTGCAGTGATTTGTGTGTCGATTCTCTTAGTTCCATTGTCTGGAATCTTAACTACTATTCCTGAATTACTCCTCACCTCTCTGGAGATGCATTTTCATACTGTGAAAAAAAAATTGGCAGGTTACTTTCTGACTCACCCAGATAGACAATTGAATGATGGTAGAAGACAAGGTACCTACATAGAAGAAACCTATGTGAATAGTGTCCTCTTGAGTTTGGTGATCTGCCGCTGTAGTCTTCATGGAAGCCTTAAGAAGAACCCTCCAACTTCAAAGTTATAAATATTTAATAACACTGATCTGATACTCTGTGTAAATTTTTACACAAAATTTGTTTGATCGAACACTTTTGGTTAATTTATTTAAAGTGGTGTATACTGAATTTGAGTTTGATGGAGAGAAAGAAGGACCATCATTTTAGAATAAAATTTTTATTAGCTTTTGAAATTCACCTAGGTAGTGGGAAGTTAAATTGGGGAACTGCTTCCATCAAATTTCCTGTAACTGTTTCCGTGAGGCATCTTCTTAATTGCTAATTGATGTAGGCTATTGATGGGAAGCGAGAGGTGAAGAAGACACTTGCTTCCTTTCACTTACTTTCAAGACAGCAATAAATATATATTCCCCATGCATTCATGAGAGAAAGCCTCATTGCTGTCACCTGCAGAGGAGGAATTCTGGAATAGCTACATGCAAGAAGAAATAATAAAAGTCTTTTGTGATAAGGAACTTAACCCTGCCTGTTTGGCTCCCACTCTTGGAATATACTCATCCTCTCTAAGGCAAAAACCCAGGAGGCCATGGGATAAAATGATCCACATTTAAATCTGGAACTTGTAGGGGAGATTTGATTCTCTCTCAAGTCTAGTGCTTAGTTTTTCTGCTTTATCTGCATAGGATCTGGAAACAAGTTACTTGTGGTTCCTCCCACACCCATCATCTGGCAATGAGCAGAGAGTTGGGTGGAGGGAGACAGCATGGAAGTTCCCACTGAGAAATGGCAGCAAGGAGAAGCTCAGGGCATGTGGACGGTCATCATTACTTGCTAAGTAAGTCCATATAGATATGTTTACCCTGTCAGGAAGAATGCTTCAAGAAGTTCCAGATATACCCTCTGGAATGTTCTGTGTCCTTACGCATTGTTTTGCTTTATCCTTGATGCCCTTAGAGTTTCACATATTTTATGATCCCAGATAAACATGATGTTGGATAGTATCAATTGCCTTCTTCTCTGATATTTAATTTTTATTTTTGAAAGTACTTACAGATGTGTGTATATCTCTATGTGACTATGCACATGTGACTATGTTTGCCGTTGGAGTTGAGAAGAAGGCCTTGGCTCCCCTGGATATTTGTGAGCTGCCAGACATGGCTGTTGAGAATTGTGCTGCAGCTGTCTGTAAGCACAGAAGGACTTCTTAACCACTGATCCATTTCTCTAGCCCTTTGGCTGCTTCTAAATACTTTTTGAATTTTTGAAATTTATATCTTGGCAATGCTGAAGCATGCATGGGCAGCTCGTATATGGCAGTTCTGTTGAACTTGTCCATATATTGGGTTTCAGGGTGTAAGTTAATAAGGACGACTGACCAGGTCTCTTTCTCAAGACGGCAGCAGATCTCCTTACACTTGGTTGTGAGTCACTACGTGGTTGCTGGGAATTTAACTCAGGACCTTTGGAAGAACAGACAGGGCTCTTCACCACTGAACTATCTCTCCAGCCCTTTCTAAATATTTAATTTTGTAAAAATCAACTACTGTAACTCTCAGCACCATTAGAAAAGCTTCTTTGTGCCATGAATACTTGTTAATAAAGAGACTCAGCCAAAGACAGTACATGTATATCATACTTCTTTTATCACCCTAAGAATCAGGGAACATAGTAGAAGAAGTGGGGAAGATCTGGAAGGAATTGGGGGAGAGGAAACTGTACTAAGAATGCACTGTATAAAAAATTCTATTTCAGTAACAACAACACTGATAATAATAACAATAACAATAATTAAAAAAATTGAAAGAGCCAGAGCTTAGGAAAGATTATTGTGAAATCCTGTTTTCTGTATGTAACAGGGATGTTATATTCATGAATCCACCATAGCTGTGATTGCCAGCACATGACCTGCAAAAGACCAAGTCCTGCTCAGCACTCAACATGGGACAGAAACCAGGCTTATAAGATCCCTATCTGAGGAGCTAGTGGAAGTTGATAGCTACTGAAAGAGGGTTAAGGTATATTGGCTCTGACCCAGTAGATGGCGTGCTACACCAACGCACATACAGACAGCATTGGACTGAGTAGGTAATAGAAGAGATGAAGGAAGAATAAAAGAAGATGGAAGGGGGAAGGAGGAAAGGAAGAAGAGGAGGAGGAGGGAGGAGGAGAGGAGAAAGAAGGAGGAGAACGAGGAAGAGGAGGAGGGAATAAATTGAGGGACTCTAGGAGGAGTCAATGGAGGAATTGAGGAATAAAAATGACTTAAATACATTGTGTTCATGAATGAAATTGCAAAAAATACAAATCAAAATTAATAAAAATAAAGTAAAAACAGATGGTGTATGTTGTGAGGTCTTTGTGTGTTAGGTGATAAATTATTCTGTCTTATTCTTCAAGTTTTGTGTTTTTCCATAACACCTAAAGGACAAAACCCAATTGTTTTTATTTCTGCTTAAGTTGTTTTTCATCTCGTTTCAGTTTTGTTAATGCAATTCCCCAAACACTGACTGAGATTTTTGGCGATTTTCACTCAGTTCAATGTGTCTTGGAAAACAATGAAAGTCCCTTACCTCTTAATTGCATATTGCTTTGCCTGCTCATATCCATCTCCTCTCTCATCCCCTTTCATATTCTTCTTGCTTCCTGCTTTTGCTCCGTTTGCTGACTGGTGGGAGATCTGATGGCCAATTCTTGCAAGGCTCAGACACTTAACTGAAAGGCCTCTCCATGGGCTTTGATGCTCAGAACCTTGCTCTAACATTTTTGTGTCACCAGTCAGTAAGAGGTTTAGAAATAAACATGATATTTAGTTGTTCAGGGCTCGCGACTACGTTCTTCCATCATCACTTAAAGCTCAGGCTGGTATTCTTTGAACTTTCTTGTCATACCTTGTACTTACTCATATAACAAACAGTGGTAACAAGCAGCAGTAAGATGTATTCCGGTAGTTTTTATTTAAAAAAAAAAACCGACTATATCTCGGAAGGCACATAGCCTAACTTCCACAGTTAGTTTTATTATTTTCCATAGGATAATAGTGGTTTCTAGTTACTCAACAAGCTGTGTCTATTTTCTTGACACCCACATATGACTTCAAAGTGAATGCCAAATATTTTATATTTGTTGTTGCAGAAGATTCCTATTTCAGGTAAGAATTTCTGTTTTAATTGGAGTCAGAATGTTAGCTGTTATAATAAAAAAAATCTAAAATTTCATTGTCTTAGAGTTTCCTCTCTTGCTGCTCTATACTCCTACTGACCAGATGTTCCACTGATCTCAAGCAGAATTATCTTGTCCGTGTGTCTTTATATTCCACAGACAACCTTCGCCATGTCTGAGCTGACTTCCACAGTAAGTTATGATATGCAAAGTAGACGTGCTTGTTAAGTATCGGTCTGTGGAAGTCTTAGATACATGGCGTGAGATTTCACAGGTATGGCAGCATTTATCCTGTTTAAACCCAGGCTCTCTAAATATGGGCTTTACAAAACCTGATAATGCTTCCTGCCTTCGTATCTACTCATCTTGTAGTGACAGGTGGATCAATTAGTATAAATTTTATTGTATTTCTCTCCACAAAAAGATATTGCAATAGAAATAGACATGGGAACTTCAAAGAGGATGATGAAGAATGAAAGGGGAGCATACGATCAGGGTGAGTCTTGCTTGCTTGACTTCTTAACCACACTCTTAGCTGTTGTAAGAGGTGTGGTTGTGTCCCCGGCCATTTTCCGGTACCTGAGAGGTTCCTTCCCGCCCGGCTCTAGGCTGCCAGCTAGCTTATGCCCGAAATAACCACAAGAAAACTGTATTCATTTAAACTCTGTCTGGCCCATTATCACTAGCCTTTTCTTGGCTAACTCTCACATCTAAAACTAACCCATTTCTGATAATATGTATTGCCACTTGACTGTGCCTTACCAGCATGAGTCTAATCAGTGTCCATCTCGGGCTGGAGCATCATGGCATCTGCCACATTTCCTTCTCTCCCACCACCTTCCATTCTGTCTACTCCACCCACCTAAGGGCTGTGTCCTATTCTACAGGCCAAGGCAGCTTCTTTATTAACCAATGAAAGCAACAGAAATAAAGAAAGACCTTCCTACACCACTTGACTGCTTTCAACAGACTTTGGCTATGACACTTTAGTGGGGGCACTGGGATTAGCCGAAGGCATTTTCCGTAATGTCTGGGGAGAACATCGACTTTGACTTTAGGTAATCATTTTTCTACTAAGCCTATTACCGCCAACCTTGAACAAGTTCATCTTTCTGAGTCTCAAACTTACCATAAGACACATTGGGAAGATAGAGTGCCTAGAGCTCAGGCCACTGTGATGCTCTGGGAGGTTAAACAGAGAGATGATTTTAAGTGGCTTAGAATAATTCCCCCTCTTTTTCCTCTCTCTCTCTCCTTCTGTGTGTCTCTCTCTGCATGTCTGTCTCTCTCTGTGCATCTCTCTCTCTCTCTTCCCCATACTTTGTTTTTCTTACTTTGGGGACAAGGTCTTCCTATATAGCACCAGCTGTTCTGAAATTGGCTATATAGACCAGGCTGGCTTTGAACTCATGGTACGCCTTCTGCCTCTGCCTCTGAGCACTTGGGATTAAGGTTCATGTCACCATGCCTGCTGTATGCGTCCAGTAAGTATTAGTCACATTTTGAAACTAGTGTAACTTGAGGGTTGAAAGGAGGGTCCTGAGCCATACCTCCTGGGTTCTAATCTTCGCTCTACTCATTACTCGTCATTTTACCAACACAATCTTAATTTCTTCAACCAGTTTCTTTTAACATAATGCATTAAATTTGTCCTTAGAGATTTTCACACATGCATGCAATGTTTTTTTGATCACATCCATTCCTAAAGGACAGTCATGCAACAGTACCAAATGGATACATGAATAGATATTGAAAGTGTAGCTCTGCTACAAGGTAAGTAGTTAAGACAACACTCCTTTCGACTTCTGATTTTGTAGTCTTGTTTTACATGTTACCCAGAACTTGAAATGGTCCATTAGGAGTGCTTGTCTTACTTTGCTTGTCATTCTTACTTTGCTCCTAGGTACATGTTAATCAAATGATGAGAATTTACAATGGGAGCAGAAGTTAGAATCAATACATCTCAAAGTTGAAATAACAGCCATTTCTGATCAGAACTGGGTGACTCTTACAAAGACCAAAATTTTAGAAAGGGGCGAACTGATACCATTGAAGAGAGGAGGTAGGAGAGTTTAGAGTTTTCAGCCCTCACATTGCCCAGGATATATAACAAAGTAAAATAATATCTTATAACATTCTAACAAGCTGCACAGTTGCTTGTAACATGAGCAATTCAGTGACTTGGGGATGTTTGCATTAATGTTTCATAGTTTCTCGCAATAGAAAATCCAAAGGGAAAAAGGAGATGACACCACCCACATTTTGTCTGGAGTGGATATGTACTTTTTCAGTTGTCAGAGTGTGGGAATCTCTCTGTTGGTGTAGTTACAACTTTGAAAATCACCTAGATCAGTGCGAGCAAAGAAGGAAAGTTGGAAGTGCAATACCCGGGCGATGCAGGATCTGCTGTCTTTGTGGAATGTTCATAGAAAAACTTAAGGTACTTTCAGTCCTTGCCTGAATGAAACTGCGCTGTTCAGTAATTTCGAAAATGACTTTCTGTGCTGATGGTTGTCTGACCACGGTGCTCATGTGCCACCTGCACAGAGCATGCAAATGCCTAGAGTTTGAAGGAAAGCAGACAGCCATATTCTTTCCTGCAGTCTCGAACTCTTCACATTTAAGCAGAATGGGAAGAAGGCAACATGACCCAACTGGGTGTCCATCACCTTCCATGCTTCGGGGGGTCTTTGCATCACATCGTGGACAGGACTGGATGTAAGTGCAGGTAAGGAATGGGAAGTGGGAGGAAAGTGGGCTCCTGTTTGGTTCATGTCAGTGTGCAGCAAGATACCCCCTTCACACTTCTCACATTTTAGAAACAAGTGAAAAATATTGCAAACAATCTTCTTCCTGCATCCTGTTTGTATTCTACATTATAAAAATCTATTTTTACTTGTTTTTCATTTCTAAGCAGTTTTGCTTAGGTAAAATTGGGCTTCCAAATTGCACATTTTAAATGTGTAAATTTACAAATTCTGACATATACATTTACTCAAAGACATCACCAAATATGTCATCTTCAAGAAAAACACTGACATGTAAGGACAAAATCACACTAAAACTTAAAGGACAAAAAGACATTTGCTATGATAATACTACCTCAGTTAATATGATACTAATATGAACATTTATATCTGACAAATAGAATTTAGAAAAAATAGTGCTACTATATAGCTTTTCTTAAAGTCAATTCCTGAAAATAAATTAACAAATTCATTATAAAAATATAAATATTTGGCATACAATACCAGAACCACAATATATGTGCAGGAATACAGGATACAAGTACAAGAAACTGATAAATCCTCAGTTACAGTTAGATATTTCAGTGCCTTCATTTCAATAATTTATAAGTTGAATATAAAAACAGTAAGTTGAATATAAAAAGACATTAAACTACCAATTCATGTCATAATTCATGTTTTTTCAAAAATGATAATTATGAAATTTTTAAAATTTATACCCTTGGGTTACCTAGTTTTTTCAAGTGATTATAGAACACTAATAAAAATATATCAAATTCTAAATATAGCACAAATATCAATAAATTTAAATACTGGGGCTGCAGAAAGGCCTTAGTGGGTATGTACACTTGATGGTGTCAGTTCCTAGCACTTGCATGGAGGAATTCACAGCTGATTATAACGCTAGCTTCAGTGATCTGACGCCCTCTTCTGGTCTCCAAGGGTAGCACTAACATGAACCCACAGTCATACACATAATTAAAATTAAAAATGTCTTTCAAAACTGTTTTAAAAGTCAGAGAACACTAAAATGTGTGGGAGGGTTCCTAAGTGAAGCATGACAGTAAATTTATAGTATTAATCACACATAGTAGAAAAAATAGAGTTTTGATTCAGTGCCTTCAAACTCAACTATTGGTATTATTAGATCAAGAAGACTGAATCAAACTCAGACCAAGCAGAACTAATAAGTACCAGACAGAAATAAATAAACAGAAATGGAAAAGCAATAGATAAAAATCAATGACACATAAAGTGTTCCTTTGAGAATATCAATAATATTGATCAAACTTTGAAAAAATTTAAAAGTTACTAGGCCTACCTTTTTATCAGTTAATGAAAATGCATATGGTTAATGACAATCCATGCAAAAAATACCAAATACAGATGCCACGATGAATACATTCTAGCAAACAGGCAGTTTAAAAAATGTATCACAAAAAATCTCTTCTGAAAAATTGGAGGAAGGGGCATAATTTTCTCAACTCAAAATCTATGAGGCCAGCATTGGGTTTATGTAAACACTCAAATCCCAAGGAAAGAACATACCAGGCCATTGTGCATATTAAGCGAAAGTACAAATATTCTTGTCAGAATTTTAACAAATTAAATCCAATCATACATGTGTGTGTTTCAATACACCATATATATATATACATATATATGTATATATAAATAATTGGAAATGCAAAGATGGTTTGATATTGACATCAATCAGAAATGACATTAGCAAGAAGAGGTGCTAACTTTGATCAGCATCTGTAGGGAAGAATATGGCCACAGGAACTCAAGAATCCAGCCGCAAGCCCCCAGCATCCCAAATCTGCTGAGATTGGATCTCTTGAGAAGAGTAGAAGTGTAGATCCACTGTATTTCAGCCATATCTCACTGAAGGCAGCACGACTTGATGGGAGACACTATCAGCAAAAGCCTCCTTTGGCTCTCTTACCCACAACACTGCTGAGTTACCTGAAGCCACTAAAAACAGAGATTGGGAGTTGTATTGCAAGGGGAGGTTTTAAAGTTGCCAGAATTAAAATTACCCGAACTTATTCCAGAACAAATTAGACAACTAATGGATACAACAGAGATGTGGCTTAGATATTTTGTTATCAGAAAATGTTTTTAAAATGGACAGTGTCCCAAGAGGTGACGAACTATGTTCTCACATGAAACAGGAGAAGCCTCAGTTGAGAATGAGAACATCTAAAAAGAACCATGTGGAAACTCAGTAATATATGGCACAAAAACAGGATGGCCGAATGGTAGAATAGAGAAATTAGAAAAATATAGTTAAATTACATAACATAGCAATAGAAGAAGGAAATGCCACATGTATATGTGTTTACAGAGCTTTTCCTTTTTGTCTGTGTTTTGTTTTGTTTTATTTTGCTCTTTCATGTGTCTGTTTTTGAAAGGGAGAGAAAGAAAACATGAAGTTAGAAGGGTGGGGAGTTGGGGAGGGTCTTGGAGGAGATGGGGAAGTGGAAACCATGATCAGAATACATTCTATGAAAAAATTATTTTGAATAAAAATATAGAAAGAAGAAAATTGAGAGATTTCATGGCCAGTAGTTCTGCTCTTTATGTGTGTTACATAAAACTCTTTGGTCTGGAAGGGACTGACACGGGATGAACATTTATGTTTTCCAGAAGAAATGAAAATTTTTAGAAATGATCGTTTCTGGAAAATACCACCAAATGATATCCTCCAATTTAACATACAGAATATTTGAATGGAATACATTCTTTCATAAGATTGATAGCATGTATAGATGAAATAATTATGGCTAAAGGTTGACTTGAGTATATGAGCAGAGATGTGTCCAAGCTGTTCACATTTTTTTTCATGGAGTACTGTCTTGCACTGTTGTCCCCAACTGGGCTGTAACATGTTGAGATGCACACTGCCATCCACGGCAACCTCTGTGTGATCCGGAGCATGTTTACAGCCCTCTGGGCCTGGTATATCCACTCACCTCTTGGGATAAGGCAGGGCTTTGTTCTATTACTCCTACCACATTGTCTCAATCAGCCCTCTGCAAACATTTCTCATTGGCATAAATGATTGCTCAGTTTACTGTAGGAGCTCAGAATACTAACTGAACCATCTTTGCTAATTCAGGGCGCCTTACAGTTTTTTCACCCACCTGAGAAAGTTTTGGTGGTCTTGAGGTTATAGGTATAAAAATCTAAGTGAGCGTTTACTGATAATAAGTCATAAAGAAAATAGCTTAAAGAATTCTTTAGTATGTCTAAAATTTTACTATTTATTAATTGGAGCAAATTCTCACAATAATGAAATGCATGTGGTCATTTGGTTTCCTTTGCTGTAATTTGACTGTTATTTTTCCCTGTGATGACTATGCAATATATAGGAATGCAGAATTTTGTCATTTTTTGAGCCACTAATTCATAACATTACTAACATATCCAACTTTGAAGATAAACCTCCAAAATGTGGCAATATCTACCAAATGGCTACAAAGACATTAGTCCAGTGCCCAGTTTTCTGCTTTAGGAATTATGAATTTAGAATTAAATGACCAGGATGCCATGTCAGAATCTCAAAGATACTGCCCAGCCTCACACAGGAGATAGCTATCTGATTAGCACTTCTGAATTCACTGTTGGCTTCACCACCAAAGAGATGTCTGTCTTAGTTATCATAACCAGTGTGACTACAGTGAGATGGGATGGGAACACAGGGCAGTGATTCATAAAGCACTAGTGTAGATTATTTTCAAAATTCCAAAGCATAATGAATACATGGTAAACAATCAAATAATGGCTTGGAAAAAACTCATTTAAAATGATTTTCACTGGGCGGTGGTGGCTCACGCCTTTAATCCCAGCACTCGGGAGGCAGAGGCTGGTAGATCTCTGTGAGTTCGAGACCAGCCTAGGTCTACAAGAGCTAGTTCCAGGACAGGCTCTGAAAAAAAACTACAGAGAAACCCGGTATTGAAAAATAAATAAATAAAATGATTTTCACTCCAATACTGATTTGTACGAGTCTTAAGTTAACTTGTGAACAGTATATCACTGGTACAAAAGTAAGGTTCAATTGTACTCTGAGCCATATGAAAAGACAGCACAGCTTGTTCATGTGGCCGGTCTTGGTGCTATTTTACATCTCCGCCAAAACTGTTTAGACATAATATGGTTCAACCATGCTTCCTATATACAATTAGATAGTAAATTGTTACCAAAGTCTGTGCAGTTATAATTCAAATTAGAATAATTTATTATTCAAATTGAGTTTTCAGTGAATATGACGAATCCTTAAAATTTCCTTTACAATGAAGTGAGCTCCAAGTTCCTTCAGATTATTGACTTATGACTATTTGTCTTTTTGTTGTTTTTAAGGATTCCTTTCCACATAACCATAAGTCAGAATCAAATGGTCATATTAAGCATACAGGGAGAGGAAGATTGAATAAACACAGAATCCAGGGCTCTTTCTTCTTCTCACACCCAGCAGTGCAGTATTAAAGTCAACTCCAACCATTCAGACTTTCTTTCAATCATATTGATTCTCCTATGAAGAGAAAATGAGAATTATGTTTGACTTTCGGTAGTGTGTACTTTTTAACATTATAGGAAGCCTCTCTACTATTTGTCAATATTAATCTTAAAGTTCTCTATTCCTAGCATATTGTGTGTATGACATCATCTCAAAAATGAAACCACGCATCTCATCAATTGCTTCTATCCTAATTAGCAGGAATCGTTAAATTATAGAAATTCATTATGTTGTGTGAATTAATTCTAAAACATTTCTGAGTTGGAAACTGATCTCAATGAAATAGCAAGAAGTTTGCTTTGTCACAAACTCATTGGAGAGTAAAAGGAACAAAGTCTCGGGGTTTTAGCAGATAATGAGACAAGAAAGAGACTTTACTTTTTGCCTTGAAGATCTTTCTCTAGCAATCACATTGGCTGTGCTATTTGAGACTATGTAAAATGGGAGACAGCAGGAAAAAAAATACAGCCTAATTAGATTAATGAGAGGAGAACATGTCTTTTTAACACTTACTATTTCTAATCTCAACACGAACTTCCAACTTTGTTCACATTCTCCCTCTTCTGGCCCATATCAGTCAGCAATCCCTTTTGACAAATTGACCTTTAGCCCTGTTACTTCTCCCTCACTTTTTAATCCTCTTTATATCTGTATTATTAAGACTTACAGTTATTAATATCAAATAGCATTGATATCTGCTTTTGCATGTTAATTTATTTGATATTTCTCCTACTTAAGAGGGTATTTTCCTGCTTTCCTATGATAAATGCAAGGTAATAACAGACTAGCATCTACCAATTTGTCCCTTTTATTCTAGGGAAGTGCACAACAGAGAGCCACCTTGTTTTGCGACAAGTCACGTTTACGTCTCACTGCTTCTTTCTGCATAGGAATTCGAGATGGACTTGTCAGTAACAATTTCCAGAGTAATCTTTAAAAACCTGTGATTCCCTCTCTTATTAGTTTTAATAGAGTCACAGCTCCCTAAGCTTACTTGGAAAATTATTACCTATCACAAAGACAGAAGGCACACATATGAGATATTGACAGCAGTAGAAAGTGAGTCCCTAATGATGGTTATTAAGAGCGAAAGTTATTTTACAAAATATAGTCAACCAAATACTAAATTCCTCTTGAAAACATAACATGAGTTCTCAAACGTAGGAGCAGCAGAGGAGCAGAGAGGTAGAAGATTTGCTTTGGTGGATAGTAAATTGTGGAATAGAAAGGAATGCTTATCTTAGTATTTGAACTAACCCACAGCACGTGCCAATCATTGGTGTTTTGTCATAAATATTTTATTATAGAGCAACAATATAAAAATAGGATTCTTCCTGAGTGTCCAAATAGGAGTATAACTGTTGTCTTACCTCAGACAAATGCAGTCCTCTGCTTTTTCATTATTTCTGGCAAATTTTACTTAATGCTTAGATCTACTGTAAAGTCTGTCTGGAATAATCTGCATTTAAGCCCTGAGAACCTGTTTGCTATGCAGATTTCCTGTCTCATATTTCAGATCTGTGAGGCTAGATTATGGGTCCTCATCAGATGCTGGTATTGGCACAAATAGAATACCATGTAATCAATTTATTGATCTGTTTTAAAATATGTACAAGAAAATGTAAGCTGATTTCAGTACAATAGACCATATGATGTAATAGATCATTTTAGAGAACCTGATTAGAAATAGAATGTAAAAAAAAAAATCATGAGACTTGGAAAAGAGAATAAATAGGGGATAGGGCCTGATTGACTGACTGACTAGAATCTGGTGTCTTTTTAGGGGCACTTGTTTTTGAAAACCCTATAGAACTTTAAGTATCCTTAAAGTCCATCTTTATAAAAAATAAATAAAAATATTGTTTAGTGAGCTGTTATAACCCGAGTAGATAACTTTGCTACATAAAGTGCAAGGAACTCGAATGGGTTAAAAAGGTGCTATCCAAAGCTAAGAAATCTAGTTAAAATAGTAAATCAGAATAATCAATGATGTGGTATATTAGCAATGTCTGACGACACTGTGGTGACCTAAGTGTAAGGAGACCAGGAGAGGGGAGAGACCTTAAAGATCTGTGGTCACGACAGCAATGTTTCATTGTAGCGTTGACTTTCCCACTGTTCCATGGCTCATTGGTAAAGATGCCAAATATTTCTCACATGTTACTCAATTATTTTTAAAGCACCAGTTCAGGGAGAAATCTTCTCAATGTCAACATTACTTTTGAGAGAGATGGATGGAGGAGAGACCATTTCAGTTTGAAGGCTATCGTCTAAATTTACGGCTGCATGTGGTCAAACAAGTATTGACGCCTGAGAGTTTCCAATTGCTGGTAATAGACTGGAAAAAAGGATAATGTGTTTGATCGATCAGCATGAACAAATTTCATTTAGGGGATCAATAACAGTTTATACTTGACAAAGCTGAGGGACCGCATTTATTTTTTTCCTTTGATTGAATAAATGTTTTCAATGGGACTGCAGAGGTAAGGCAGTCCTAAGCATTTCCTAACTGGAGGCACAGCCCCAGCTACAGAGTTATTGCAAGCAATGTGTATTTAAAACTAATAGACAGAAAAGTGGATAGCCAGAGGCTGGGGCCGTTGAATGAAAGTAATGTACGGTTTATTAAAACACAACACATGGCAAGAAAAAGGTTTCATTTCCTTGGTGTCAAGGAATAAAAAAAAATAGGAAAGAGACCTCACATTTCATGAGCTGAGCTTTCTCTGCCGTGTTTTATTTCTCTCTCTCTCTCTTTATTAAGATTAAACTTTTCACTGGATGAAATAAATTACAAAAAAATTAAGAGATTGCTGGGAAAGAGTCCTCATGCATGTGACTTGTAACAGCAGGGTGAATGTTCTCTTAGGGCTTACCACACTGCTTTTTTCACACACTTGCATACATTGTTGGCCAACTATCCTCACATAAAACACAGCACATAGTCCAGTAAAGGTACTTTGAATGAATAAGCTGTTGAATTATTGCCTGCTGATAATGACTCTGCCAAGTGGCCTTATAGCTGATGTTGATCTGTACATATAGCCTTGCATTTGAACTCGATCCCAAGGCCCAACTTTTGGGGCTACAGTGGCTGTGCAAAACTAAACTGTTCTTCACTTCATAGATGGCAGAGAGACATCATAGGTCACATGTAACTCAGCTGATCATATGTGACGAATAGTCTCCCTCCCCATTTATTCTGTCTAAAATTGAGGTGGAGCACACTGGAAGGTCTGATCAAAATTTAGTTTTCTTTCACATTACAGCTAAATGTGTCCTCTATTTTAAAATATAGGCTTTGGGGGCTGGAAAGATGCCTAGGTGGGTGAAGGCACTTGCAACCAAGGATGATAACTTAGTTTGGTCCCTCAGACTCATATAGTGGAAGGAGACATTGGGCTATTATAGTCTTCTAACTTCCACCTGCATGTTATAAATATACACTCAAGCACACAAGATAAAGGCCTAAATAAAATTAGTAGCCTGGTGGTAGAGCACAAGCCTTTGATTCCAGCACTTGAGAGGCAGACGGATCTCTGAGTTCAAAGTCAGCCTTGTCTACAGAACCAGTTCCAGGACAGTCAGGGCTACACAGAGAAACCCTAGACTTTCAACTGATAAGGCAGGATTGTTTTTACGGGCCCTTAGGATTCCTTCCGAAGAACATTCATTTCACTCAGTTTTCCATGTTGACATTGGAAACACCGCATATATCTGGGTGTGGGAGTTCTCACCCAAAATCTCAACATCTGGGCTACAGAGGCAGGAGGATCACTACAAGGTCCAGGCCAAACTGATTTATACAGTATGTTCCAAAACAGACAAGACTATATAACAATCCCTATTTCAGAAAGAAAGGGAAGGAGGGAGGAAGAGAAGGAGAAAGGGAGAGAGGTGTGAGGGGAGAAAGGAAGAAGGAGAGAGGAAACATATTCTAGATCTTTCCATGCATTGCTGCTTTCATTGATGAGTTTTTCCAGAGGTCTTGGGTGGTCTCCAGTAACCCTAAAAGCACATTGACACATCTTAAAAAAACATAGCAATCAAGGTATTTTACTCAGGGGTTTAGGGTATGGCTTAAGCTACAAACAAGGCAGTTTCCCAGCATGTGCAAAGCCCACCTTTGACCTCTGTCAATAATAATGTTAAAAATATAGCTTATGTGTGCTTCTTTCAATTCCAGTTTTACTTAGAAAATGGAAGGATGAGGTCTCAGCAGAGTTCGCTTTCCCCTAACAGTGCCTAAATTTTCCTCCCAACGGGGCTGGAGTTATATCGTCCTGCAATTAAGTTTCTGATGATCCAGAGGATGAGCTTGCCTCGCAGTGCGGGAGAAAAGCCAGTAATCTCTGCAGCTTCTGGTTCCAGCTGCCACAGCCAACCCCACATTCCTGGCACGTGCCTCGGAGTGAGAGCTGAGGTGGTGAGAAGCAGCGCCTGAGGATATGCACGGTGCCAGGTCTATTTTAGGCACTGGTGCTCTGAATTGTTTAAAATGCATATTGTTTGTGTACATCTCACAGAGGAAAATGCCAGCTATGAATGCCCCGGGCTGCTTGTATGTCAGATGATTAAGTCTTCAAGTCCTGCGGCTGAGGGGTCATTATCAATGGTACTTCCAGGTCAGGGTGTATGCAGCAGTTGGAGGCAAGGGTTGACCTTTTGATGGCACTCCGGGCTAACGCAGCTTCCTAGGGCATAAATAATCATTTTTAAATTGTTTATTTGACTTCTATTTGTTTAAGAATGCAAATGTATTATAACATATGTCATTTCCTGATATTCTTTTGGGAAGGTTACAACAGTTTGCACTGCTTTTCTCTAACTTTTTAAACAAAATACTCGATGAAGAACGGGGATGGCAAAAATTAATAACACGGGTTAGTGCATTGTCTTTTTAAAAGGCTCAGTAATTTAGAACTGCCTCTCTGAAACTGCTTCCTTCACTTACGGGTCAGCGGCATTGACGAAACCCACCTGTTTGCCCTTCTCACACGCTAGCTAAAACTTCAAATGGGCTGCTCATATTTTAAGAATCTTCATGCTACTTATGTACTGTTTGACCTCAAAATAAAGGGTTTTTTTGGTGTTTATTTGTCTTTTAATTTAAAAGAGCTTATCATCATGTATTCATAGTGTAAGTTCAGAAGCTTCACTATAGCGTGTCCACGCATGCGTACGACAGGTGTCGACCTTGCCGACCCCTCTCTTACTCTTTTGGATAGCAAGTATCTCAGTTATGTTTATCTGGTACACTTAGTTGACGTCTAACATCACTAAGCTCCTTTTGCATACGTACTGATTTCAGAGTAAAATAATGAAGCTGGAAAAATATTCATGGTTTCATTTGGCTTCGCTCTATTTCTATCTACCCAATAGTTGCTGTCAAAGGTTTTTTTAAAAAATCATTTGGGACTTTTAATTATGAAAATAAAGCTGAGAATGTTTTGGAAATATAGTCCTGAACAATAATTAATCAGTAGTAATAATAATCATATTAAAGTTACTTGTTGTTAATGATAATTTGAAGATATACAAGGGATGCCCTTTGTTTCAGTAAAAATTCACATTTGACCTTTCAAGTGGCTTGAGGTTTCTGAAGAATTGGATTAAAATATGGTTTTAGGTGATGATAACCATCATCATAAATATGGTGTCAAATAATAATTATGGTGTCGAATAAGAAGATGACCAATGCATAATGGCGCCAATACATTGGGAATCTACACTTTGATCCTATAATGCCAGGAATGTTTTCTAGTGCAAATTTTGATGTGTTTTAGGCAGTTTTGTTGTAAGGGATGATTCAAGGAGCCATGCCGGTTTCATGTTCTCACCTTCTTGAGCTTGGCACCCAAACAAACACAACTGAGCTCCACTGGCAGGAACTAGAGTAACACAGAGGACCTCGTAGAAGGCCACAGAGGGTCCAGCACTGACGGTCAACAGTATTGAGTGCAGTTCAGAAGCCATGCCCCAGTACAAAGAAGAGAGGAGAGCAGAAAAGGCATAGTTTTATGAACAAGGAAGCAGTTTTTGGTCTGGTTCTGGTTCTGTAAAATGAAGTGGGTGTCATTATTTGTTTCAGCCATAGCAAGCCCCATGATGTGTGATGGCTTACAAGGGAAATCCCAGAAGAAACACAATTATTTTGTTAAAAATAAGAGATTTTGAAAGATAGCACCATGAGCTGTCTTACAAAATGGACAGGGCTGTGGCAAAGGTCCCAGCCTGCTCCTAGTGTTGTTACAACCCCAGAAAGAAGTGACAGGATAAGAAATCTGAACCACTGATATCTTCTCTTGAATCTCTGCTTCCCAGATGCATCTGGTTTATGTCCAGACCTAAACGTGGCTATGCCTAAAAGTAAGAGATCCTATCAAATAGGTTACTATAATTCAGTGACAGAGACATCATTTACAAGGATCATTACAGCCAAGAGGTGGTAAATACTGTAAACATCTTTTCTTTAGATTTTATTTTATAGTTCTGTTTTTCTTTGAATAAAATAAATTTTGAGAGTTATAATCCTCCGTGGTCAAGTGATGGCAGCATGGGTGCATTGGAAATAGTACAGCATGCTGAACCACCTTTAATGGTGCGAAGAATTCCAAGCCCAATTCTGAGATGCACTGACTTCCAGCAGTCACTATTAGCATGGTTAAGCAGGTTGGATGTGCAACTCCTCATCTCCATGTTGTCACAGTGGAGATTTTGTGTTCTTTTTTCTCCTTCTTTTCCTGCTCTCTCCGATGTTTCTTAACCCCTGTCCCTTAGACTAATAAATTAAGTTCCCAGTATGTGGACGTGCTGTCTGCTCCTGAGCCTGTAATGAATGCCTTCTCATTAATCAGAGAGCAAAGATCCTGACAGGGGTGTCCTCATTTCTCTAGAAGCCAGATGTCACAGCACTGTCAAGGCTCACTCTAAGTCTTCAGTCTACCTCTGGGCATCCTAGCAAAATCCACCCGAAAAGCCCAAGAATCAATGAAACACTGGTAAAAATAAGTCCATGAAGGCAGATGCAATGCTGTGTTTATAGCATTTAAGAAGGCTAAACTCTTTTATTTAGAGCAATGAAAAATCCTATATGATTAATCTTTACTCTCATGTTTTGAACAAAGTTAAGAAATTTTCTGAGAGGTTGAGAAATACAATTAGTGTTTGTTATAATGCCATCAGTTTAGTGACTTGTTGAATTCAACTTACACCCCCACACTATCATGAATATCTGTTTACTCTTCAGTTTCACAATAAACAATAACAAGCAATCTATTAGTTTTATTCTTATTTAACTGGGTGGCATTAGCATTCTTGAGGTAAAATTATTTTTACTTGAAATGAAGAGTTTGCTATGTTAATTAAATTCCTGGGCTCCTAACCATTATGGATGTCAATTCACTGCCTTCACAAGCCCCTACCCTAACTCTAACCCTAACCCTAACCCTAACCCTAACCCTCAGGGTTGGCTGCTGAGGTGACTCGTGTCTGCTCATCTTCAGAAGTCAGAAATAATTGGTTCTACCATTACATATGGTTAAATTTTTTTGTGGGATTTCATGGTGGAGAATTACATATTTTTTTCTATACTGAATCCTGAAAAAAAAATCTCAGAATTTAAAATAGGGAAAATATTATAACTTTAAGAGCTTTCTAAGTGAGCAATCAACATAAAATATTGCTGGGACAATTTCAGATTAAGGTGTGGGTAGTGCAGACTCCAGGAAAAGAGGGATGTGTCTTGGAGATAGGAAGCCAGGGCAGGAACAGAGAGGAGAGTTGTGGTCACGAGTCCAATGAGTAAGGTTTGCTTGTGGCAGGGTTGCCCCATTACACAAGCATGCTGGTGCTCCTGTCTGAGCTACTGGTTCACCCCTCTTGCCAATAATAAATACTGATAAGTTATTGGGCATGGAATACTTAAAATGAATCCTGTGATTGATGCTCTAAGAAAAACAAGTTTGGAAGCAAAATAAATTGTAAATTGACAGTTTCTACCTTTGGTTCTATGTAATATAATATGTAATGCCCTGAACAATCACTTGCTAGGAGGTAATGTTTTGTTCAAATACTAAACAGAATTCACTGGAATTTTCCAGGATTTGAATATATAAGTTAGAGGTCTTTGTAAATGAGGATCAACCTAGTGACTTTTATTAGATAAATTATATTCCTTACATTGTATTCTTTATATTCATTAAACAATATGAAGAATAAGGTATTACAGAAAGAAAAAAATTAGCTTATGGTCAAATATGTTTCAAGTCATAATAAAACATTTGTCTTTTTGTCATGCTTTTTGTATAGTGAAAAGTACTGAAATGTTCAATATGACTCAATCACAGACCGCAAAACAAAGATCAGTTGTTACTATGGACATTATTACCATGTTAAAATCATGCAAAACATATTTTAATATGATAGTCCAGCAGTTAAGGCAGAATATAATCTTTTAATTTTTATATGGCAAAAGTTTGTGTTTATTCAGAATTTAGATGCCAGGTAGTGATAGTGTACACCTTTAATCCCAGCACTCAGGAGGCAGAGGCAGGCAGATCTCTGAGTTTGAGACCAGCCTGGTCTACAGAGTGAGATCTGGTACAGACAGGACTACTCAGAGAAACTCTGCCTTCAAAAAACAAACAAAAAAATGGTAAAAGAATTTGTAAATACTAGTTTAAACTAGAGTGAGCAAGCACTTTTAGCTCTGGCAGAGAGACCGAGCAATTGTTTCTTTAGTGTGTAGTGTGATTCCTGTGATCCACTCAGCTCAAGGCAAGTTAATGTTTTCATCTCTCATGGTACTAATACAGGAGAATTGCTACACTGCTGTTCTCTGTGAGGACCACATAAAATTTGTTGTAAAAGGGAGGTGTGGTTTGTGTTCCCAGCCCCCAGCCGCTGGCCTGCTCAGCCGCTGGTTGCTTGTACCCAAAATAACCACAAGAAAACTGTATTCATTTAAACTCTGCCTGGCCCATTATCACTAGCCTCTTCTTGGCTAGCCCTCACATCATAAACTAGCCCATTCTTAATAATCTGTACTTGTCCCATAGTTACTTTATCGAATATCTCAATCGTCACCATAGAAATTTTGCATGATGGATGGAGATAGAGCCAGAGACCCACATTCACACCAGAGAAAGGGATCGTGCTACCAAGGTCCAGTGGAAGAGCAGAAGGAGGGAGAAGATGAGCAAGGACGTCAGGACCGTCAGGGACTGGCCTATCAACAGAGACAGTGGGCTTGATCTATTGGGAGCTCATCAAATCCAGCTGGACCAGGACTGAATGAGCATATGACCTAACCGGACTCTCTGAATGTGACTGCCAATGGGGACTGACTGAGAAGCCAATGATAATGGCACTGGGACCTATTTCTTCTGCATGTATTGGCTTTTGGGGAACTTATTCTATATGGATGCACATCTTCTTAGACAGAGATGGAGGGGGGAGGGCCTTGGACTTCCCATAGGGCAGGGTATCCTGCCCCATCTTAAGGAAGCAGGGGGAGGGAGGTGGGGTAGGGAGGGAACGGGAGGGCCGGGAACAAGGGGAGTAAATGTAATTTTTTCTTGTAATAATAATGAAAAAAATAATAATCTGTGTGTCACCACGAGGTGGTGACTTACTGGAAAAGTCTAGCCTGCATCCATCTCCGGCAGGAGCATCATGGCAACTCGCACACTTCCTTTCTTCCCCGAACTCTGTTCTGTCTACTCTGCCCACCTAAGGGCTGTGTCCTATCTTACAGGCCAGGCATTCTCTTTATAAACCAATGAAAGCACACAAAATAGAGAAGAACCCTCCTACACCAAAAATTAAGATGAAGGCTCTAAAGCTTTGTTGGGATGCTCCTATGGAGTTAATAATGGAGACTAACCTCATGCAACAGCTTCAACCATTCAAACTGCTGTTTTCCAAGACCTCTAGTTACCTCAAAAGAAGGTGCACTCCTTGACTCCGAAGCTTTTGCGTTCCACCGACTGCAATATAAGAAAACAGACTTCTTAAGCTCCCGATTCCCTTAGGAAGCATTCCTCCTCAGGCCTTGATCTTCTGAACTGCTGTGTCTGGATGGATGTGACATCACACGCTCAACTGCATACAGGGCAGCTCTGTAAAGCCGAGCTTAGCAACTCAAGTGTTGCTTTAAGACCCATAGTGCCAGGAAATTAGAAGCAGCTTTCAGCTGCGTGGGCATCCTCTGATTCTCCACCTAAGTTGTTTTGACTTGATTAAATGATCAGCGAGTCATCAGGCTTGAGTGGGAGTCTATAAAAAGACAGAGAGAGTGATTCAATGGGACTCAGGGTGCTTCACAAGTCTGTCATTATGCGAAATAGGATAAAGACGAAAGTGAGGCGCTTTGGTCTTGTGGGAAGTAGGCTGGAGAGATCCAAGCTGTAGCCCTGGCTCTGTGTGCTACTGGAAAAGCCACGTATTCCCTGACTTTGAAGTCTTGTTCATAAACCAAGAGGTCAAGCTGCGTGCACTTCCTGAACTGTCCTATCCCTGGAGGCTTTCATTTTAGCTGCAGTTGTTTAGTTCCTTATGTATTTCACCTTCACTATTTGAATTATCTTTAGTGTCCAGTGTCTTATTCTCTACTGTGTCTTCCACATTCCTGTAGATTGCATGTTGATGTCCAGTTCCTTAATTCATTCAAATTTCTGACAGAACAAAGAGAAACCTTTCATGTGGCTCTGCAAACTCTTCACGACTACACTTGCATGTCTAGTCTCACTGTTACTCACTTACTATAATATACCGAGCTCCTGCCCCAGCAAAGAGAAGCCAAAATGTGTGAAACTGAATCTTCTATAGCCTTCTTCCTCATTTTGCCTTGTGTAAATATATATGAGTTTATGGTCTCTGAACTATGTCACCATTATGGTTAGACTACAGTCCTACGATCATAAGTCATTAAATACTCTATTCATGCATGTTTCCTTCATAAGCAGCTGGTGGGTCATGTTTGTTTTGTGTACCTAGTTTCTTATATATCTAGCAATTGCTGCTTGTAGGTCCTCGATACGCAATGACACAGATTTAGGGGAACTAATATTATAAAACATAAGCTCCTCAAACGTGGTCATGTCCTTTTTTTTTCACCAGTGTATGCTAAACACTAGATGAAATTGAAACAAAGTATGTACTCATTAAAATTTCCTTAACCACTAACAGTTCACAATGCTTCTCACCTATGGTTGTAGTCACTGTGTCCTTTGACTTTTTAAAAAAATTTTTTACATTAAAATTTTATTGAAAACCTCTGACAGATTTTAGAAGTAGATGATGTCAATAAAATGGAGTCGTGTTATACTTTAAGCTCTATTACTTTAGATTGAATGAGGAGAAAGTTATTTCAAACTTGAGTGTTCCCTTTAATTCATTCCTATTTAGAGAACAGGCCTCAAAGTTGATCTATTCTATTTTCATTTTATTTTCCATTCATGATATTAAAAGGTGAGGTTTAGACCTTTGCTTGCTCTGTCACACGTATGGTCTATTGTCAGGTAGTGCACTGTTGTGCACTGTACTCTTTTTGAGCATCCTCATTAGAGAAACAGAGGTGGCGATTCTTACCTATTTTGGAAGGAGAAAGTGCATCCAGTGCTTTCCAGAGTGCTCTGTTACCCATACTATGCCATATGAATATGCTCTGCTTCTACTCTGTGCATTTTCAAGCACAGGGTGCCATAGCAAAATTTATTTCTACGGTTTTGGAGAGTGAGAAATAAAGGGGAGGGCACAAGTGTAGCCAGGTTCTGATGAGGGCCCTCTTCCGAGCTGGCAGGCAGCTGCCTCCCTGCTGTTGCCTCAAAGCAGAGAACAAGCCAGCTAGCTTTCTCCGTGTGACTTTCAACTGTATGATGTCATTTATCTTGATTGATTCTGCCTTAGTCAGAATCGTCATGGGCTAGGAATCGACACATATGTTTGGGGAGGGAACACATCAGTATTTGGTAGCATACCAAGGAACAACCATGCATTTGCCCATGGCATACCAGTTTCCAGCAGATAGCCATGCCTTACCCTATATATGCACTTTAGTGAGCTTTCTGAGTTAATGTCTATAATTATAAACACTTACTCAACATATATAAACATACATTATATATATATACTATTTTGTATTTATTTTTATTCCTTATACTTATAAAATATTCACATCCCCCAATTCCTATCAACTACACTTAAAGTTTAATTAGGTTCTCATTTTTGGCAAAGAAAGGGAAAAATCTCAACAGTTTTGCTAATGTTATGAATTAGCAGGAGATATTCAGAAATAGAGTTGCCCACATGTTGTTTGAAAATTGTTTACAGCAAATAATGAACAAAGCAAATCAGATTGCCAAAGGCCTAGCTGTTGAGAAAGTGTAGCACATTATTAATTAAAATACCAGTCGGCTTGTGCAGCCCCGCTAGCCTGTGGGTATCAAATGTACGCCACTTGATTGAATCAGGTAGTGGCAGCACACACATTTTTTATTTTGTGCTCGAAGGGATAACAAAAATGTAAAGCTGTTTTTCTGCTCCTTCATTTGAAAAAAAATATCATTTTGGAATGAAGGCCTACCAGCTGCAGCAGACAGGCAGAAATAATATAAAATCTACATTATACCCTTGAACTGTGATTTTAAACAAGGATCTACAAACTCAGACACTCTCGTGGCATTGTGTTATAGGCAGACCTTTGTCTATGGCCAGGGAAACAGTTTCCATGGAGATGCAGGCTTTTGACAATGGTCACTGTATTGGGCGAAGAAAATTAATCCAAGCAGGAGACCAGTTTATAGTTATAAGATTTTTTTTCCTGTGTGGAAGGAGGGGAAGAAAGAGTTGGGAAGTAGCGTTGAAGAAAAACAAATCTGCCTTTGGGGTATTCTTTTTAAGATGCTGAAGTCAGGGAAATGTTTAAGAAACCACCAAATATGTTTCTAATTTCAATGCTGATGGGAATTCTCAGGTGAAAGAAAAAAACTAGTAAGGAGAATATGATCTTTTACACACACGTAAACATTTAGTTCACCCCTAGGATAAGTCAGGAATTAATGCTGAGAATGATTTTTGTTTAATTCAAACAGTATGGTTTAATTAAACTAAGGTCAGGCTCTGTTTAGCTTTGCCATGTTCCAAGCTCTTCACTGGGATCACGTTTTATTTCATACATTCTCTTTAGTCCAACATTTGGGCAAATAGTTGACATAATCAGTTTCCCAAAAATGCTTGTATAATGTCTACAAGGCTCTACAGAGCAGTGAAGACTATAATCTGTAAGGACTTTTATTCTACCCAATTGGCATCCCCTCTAGGTCCAATTTAGATAACAATGAAAGTATCATTAACACTGTGTGTTCGTCCACAAGGTTGTTGAGCCCCATCAGAACTGTAAGAACTGTTTTCAGGAATAAACTTCACTATAGGGTAAAAGCATGGTTGACAGGAAATAAAATTTAGCAGGTCTACCTGTAAGTTCCTAGTCCTGGTGCCTCTGGGTCTATCACTGACTTCTCTCTGGATAGAATGTGCCATGTCCAGATGTTAGGCTGTATTCATGGGTTTGAAATTTCTGTGGCAGTTACTTGGGAATCAAATTAACCTCTATCTCTTGCAAGCAGATTTCTGGATTTACAATCCCACAGCTTTGGAATTCAAGTGGAATGAAATGAAGCCAACTGACTGGAGAACAAATTTATCCCATTCTCCCTGATTCACCCTAAGTCAACCCCACGCTAAAACATGATGCTGGCCTGAGTGCTTCTTTGGTGGGACTTTGTTTTAGCATAGAAAGCTTTGCCTGAGTAAGAGAACTCTTCTGTTACCTGGATTTGGAATGAGCTGGTATATTGCTTTGACCTCAGCGTGATCATGTGCTATGTAGCCATAGTTCAGGCTTCCACCTCACTTCCAAATACAAAATACCAATGTCCCACCAAGCCTACTTCCCATTTCCTATGAAACAACAAAATACATTCCTTCTCTTTCCCCTTCCCTTTCGCTTCGTCCCCTCTGTTCTCCCTTTTTTTCCTCTCTCCTCCTTCTTTTCCATTTATTAAGTACACATCAAATCTGTTTCTCTTTGCCTTTTATTCTAAGTGTTCAGTATAAGATTATGATATCATTTTTCAAGTCTTTGCCTCAACACCATGCCACCAGGGTCCCATCTTCTCCTTATGCTTTCCTTCCTCTTGCTTTATGTACAAAGCAGATTATTTCCTTTCAAATGCCAATTCTTCAATCAGTTAGTCAATCAATCAATCAATCAATCAATCAGTGCCTTAAGAATTAAGGACACATAAGCATGGGCATAAATTGATCAGCAATATCTGAGTAATTGTATAATTTCCCCCCTCTTTTCTCCCTGGTTTTCTGTTATTTGCAAGGCCATGAGGCAGCAGGCAGTTTTAAAACTATCCTGGCCGTTCTTGTTTTCTGCTTTTCTCTCTCTTATGGGAATGTAAACCATCATTGCCATAGAGCGACTGGCCGTGACCTTCTGTGTTAGCAATTCTGTTCCTTGAAAACTAAAAATAGGCCTAATCTTCTCAACATGTGAGGATCCAAAAGGGGCTCTTTGATTAAGAGCTGTCTCTGCAGCCTGGCATCACTGTCCTCGGGGCAGCCAGGGACGGGGGCGGGTGTGGTGAGGGGAGGCAGAGCTGCAGCCTTGCCATTTTTTATGGATGACTTCTTGTTTTGTCCCCAGAGTCCAGCTGTTTCCTGACTTCTGTGCTCAATTGAGAAGGCCACTTCTGTAGGCAAATACTGTGAAAAATAGGCCAGCAAACACAGGCTATGTGGTTCTTTGATTTTGAAATTTAATTCAACTTTTTCATTGTTTAAGTCGGTTTTCATAAATTGTGTTCAGATACATTTCACAAGACATCAGTAAACAAATCTCAGCCTCAACCTCCACACCCCTGCCAAAGACTGTAGGCATCACACAGTGAATTCTTCCTCTTCTTCTCTTTTTCTTTTCTTTCCCTTATCACCGGTTGCCTTTGCAGTGGTGAATGAGATTCCACTTGCTAGTACTACTGATAGCCTCAACACCTGCATATATTTGAAATCTGCATTTGAGTACACATTGGGTCAAACCCTAACCACATGTAGGTACACAGCCAAGTTATTGGATTTCTTGATGATGAATACAAAGCAGACAGTGCACCTGTCTGGGTGCAGAATGGGTTTGCATAAAAATGAAGGAAGACTGTACATGCCTGAGGAAGGTAATGATTAACAGGATCATCTATATTTGTGGAAAAAAAAGAGCAATGCAGTTTTTATTTTTATGGAACCATGGGAAGGCTTACAAAACTTTCTGTACATCGTCTACATATTTAGAAATGTCTTAATTAAGGTTGGGACCATATTATAATGAATCCATATCTTGCCACATATGTCCTGCAAAGCAAACACCGCAACATGCCAGTCATTGAGTTACTGGACCGGTGAAGGCCTTAAGTTCAACAGGTAGCCCTGCGTTCTTTCATCCTTCGGTTAAATGAAGGGATGAGGTTTGGGTAACAGGGCATTTCTTAGGAGATATGAGACACCTCCAAAGCAAGACTGTTTGTGTTGAGTAGGATCTCTCTATACCATAGAATATAGAATATAGTATAATATAGATTATACTATGGAATGTATAGCATTATTAACTTTGATTTCAATGGTTAAGATTTGTCCATCTTAGTTAACTGACTTGAGCAGGAATTCCCATGCAGAATAAATCCTTACGGTACAGAGAAAATTAAATGTATCACTATTTTGTTTGAAATATGAGCAAAGAATATTATCTTGCCTAAAGTCATCCTTATGAGTCCATCTCATTGGAAAACAATGATCCCTTTAACCTGTAAGCCTCAAGCTGATTATATTTACCTCTTCTTGACAGCACTTCTTTTTTGTCATATTCAAGGTTTTCTATGATTTTGTGGTAATGATCTGATTTTGGATGAAAATACACTTAAGCAATAGTGCTGTTTTGAATGTTTTTTATATGAAAATATACTTAATAATTAGCCCAAGTGTAAAAGATGATATGAAGTTTAAGATTACAACTATATTCAAGTACATTTCATTTCACTGTGGTATAGTAATGTTAATCTGCTGAGACCAGTTTAGGACAAGTTAGTCCTTTTTGGTCAAAAGGGTGGAATTTACCTCTGGCTGTGGGTGGAGACCTAACCTTATGAGATACCCAAAATTTAAATTTTAAGTCAGCTTGGCCTATGAATTTCCTGCAGAGATGAAAGATGATTTATCTTAAGTCATGCTTAATGGATAGGAAGAATAATTTTCCCAGAAACCTATCCTCTGTACAGTTGACAATGGTCTGTCATAAGATTGTGTTCAGTCTCTCCCTCTTCCTGTTTTTCTCTTTCTCTCTCTTTTTGAAAATACTGTGCAGAGCCATAAAACCATGGTATTTTTTTCTAATACTATGGAGATTTTTATTCTTTCTCTGAAGCTAGCTCCCTTTTGCCATGTAGCTGTTTGTTAAACTGATGTGGGAGTGTTCTCCTGTATTTTGTATTACTCTTATTCGTTGAATAAAGAAGCTGCCTGGCTTATAAGATAGGTCAGCCCTTAGGTGGGTGGAGTAGACAGAACAGAAGTTCTAAGGAGAAGAAAGGAAGTGAGCCAGATGCCATGAGCTTCCGCCACAGATGGATGCAGGTTAGACTTTTCTGGTAAGTCACCACATGGTGACTTACAGACTTTTATAATGGGTTAGTTTAGATGTGAGAGCTAGCCAAGAAAAGGCTAGTGATAATGGGCCAGGCAGAGTTTAAATGAATACCGTTCTCATGTGGTTATTTCGGGCATAAGCAAGCAACCAACGGCTGAGCGGGCCAGTGGCTGGGGGCTGGGAACTGGCTGCCAGGAACACAACATGCAACTCTCCCCCACTTACAACAGTTAAACTGCAATATTTGTGCTTAAAAAGTTGAGAGAGAAAGAGAGAGAGAGAGAGAGAGAGAGAGAGAGAGAGAGAGAGAGAGAGAGGACATTTGGAAGGCGATGCAGAAATTTAGTGAAGTTCCTGGAAACTTTGTTCCAGAAAACTCCCTGGCATCTATGAGAGTGATCCTAGCAAAACTCCAAATAAAGGGAGAGAAGGAGCCTGACCCGACTATCTTCGATAACTAGGCAAGGCTCCTGGTGGTGGGACTGGAAACAGCAGCTCAACCGCAAAATCTTTCACTTACATTTGTGCATCCTGTAAGATGTGCTGGGTCATGGCGGTGCAGAACTTGTGGAAGTGGCTGGTCCAACTTGAGGCCAATGCCACAAGAGGGAACCCAAGTATGACACTGCCTGGAAGGCCAGGAATCAGAGGCTGGATAGAACAAAGCAAAACTGAAGAATAAAAAAAAGTCAATGAAATGATTTCTAGTGATATTCTGCTATGCTGATAGATTGGCTTCTAGAGCAATCATCATCAGAGAAGTTTCATCCAGCAACTGTTGGAGCAGATGCACCCGCAGCCAAATATAAGACTGCCAGAATGAACTAAGTAGAGCTCATGGGGCCTCAAGGAGACTGAAAGGTCTATCATGAAGCCTGTGTGGGTCTGAACTAGGTTCTGTGTATACATGTTATGCTTATGTAGCTTGGTATTCTTGTGGGACTACTGAGAGTAGGAGAGCAGGTGTCTTGGACTCTTAGCCTGCTTTTAGGACCTTTTTCTGCCTTTGGGTTGCCTTGTCCAGCCTTGATATGAGGGTTTGTGCCTAGTCTTCTCATAACTTGTTAGGCCATATTTGGTTGGTACCCCTGGAAGGCCTGTTTCTTTCTGAAGGGAAGCACAAGAGGAGTAGATTTAAGGAAGAGGAGAGATATGGGGTCCTGGGAGAAATGGAGGAAGGAGAAACTTAAGTTGGGATGTACTGTGTAAGAATAAAAGAATAATAATGGCATACCTTCCTCTTCTCCTTCAGGCAGCAACTGAGATTGACAGATTGTCTTGGGATTTTTCTCTTAAACTCTAATGAAATCTGTTCTTGAGCTCCATGCTAAGTCTGTTCTTAAATTATTTTACTATTGAGTCGAAGAAGCCTGGAAAGGTGACCTAATAGGGTAGCCAACATGGGCACCCCCAAAATCAATAACTCTGTGTGTGTATGTATGTGTAAAAGAGAAACAACAGGGGTTGTATGTTTTTAGCTTGAAATATGAATGGCAGTTCCTTTATAGTGTCACTGAATGTCACTGGAGATGCCGTCATCCGCAGGTGGCATGAACTCACTATCTCTCTACTATGGATTACCCTTCATCTGATAAGGTTAGAAATTTCCAGGGCTTGGTCATATCATCATGGAACAACACGTTTGTCTCTATTTCACAGTACAGTCACAACCTCCTTTGCATCTTGAAACTGTTCTTCCTGGATATGTTGCTCCCTTGTTGACTCTGCTGAAACTCAACAGTGTGCACAGTCAGTCCTCATCCTTTCAGAGGTGTTGAGTATGCTCTCCCAGGTGCCAGCTAGACAATCCATCTATCACTTTTCAGTGCTTCGCTCACAGTGCACATGAGGGTGCGCTTTGCTGCTTAGTTGTTATAACCATCATCAAAGGAAATTTTAAGAAAATAGGTCAAGTGGTCAAACATGGACAGATTGACATGTTTTTCTACTTCTCTATATTACTATTCAGAGTATTTAAAACAGTCTTCCCTTTTCAAGCCTGGATGCCTTATCTGATTGTCACTCTTGACCCAGCACCTTTTCTTCACTGTGTGCTGAGGACCTTGGAATGTGGGTGTGCACTAGATATTTCAGTTAAACTCCTTACCTTCCATGTTGGTTTTGACCAACAGGAGGCAGCTGTGAAGGACTAGGAAAGTGGGAAAAAGAAATTCATTCATTCTCCCTCACCTTTGTTTCCTCCATTCTGAGGTGTGACTTTAAGATTGCACTTGTTTATACAAGATCATAGTCTCTCTCTCTCTTTCTCTCTCTCTCTCTCTCTCTCTCTCTCTCTCTCTCTCTCTGCATATTTTGTTTATAATAATTTCTCACAGTTCAAGAAATCATAGATGCAAATGAAGTAAACATGAGGAAACAAGAAGGCAAGGAGGAAAGAAATGGGGATGGGAGAAGGGTAGGTGGAAGAAAAGATGATAATAAAGGGGAGAGGTAAGCATGGAAGAAGGAATAACATTGCGCAAGATCAGCAAGACAGACTTGAAGACTTGGCTCCTCCAGGCACCCTGCCAAGCACGTCAGCCTTGGTTATGATGTTATAGAGAACTTTTGTGTCTTTCTTTTTCATATACCCTAAAACACAATCACTATATAAAACCCAATGAAAATTGATAGAGCAAAAGATAGACTTCCAAAACGGCTATGAAAAGCTACACTAATAAGAGAACGCACTATTATGCCATAGTCTATCTAAATCTGATACTCCTTATAATGAAACCTTTGGGCTGTCTAGATTATTTCGCATCTTCTACCAAATAAGAGGATGAAAAAAAAATTTAAAAAATGAACAAAGGATACAAAACAACTCCTGCACTGATTTTACTATTAACTCAAAACTTCTAGAGCATAGCAGTATGTAGTGATGTTTCATTTGGATTTTAATAAATAAAGTTGGCCTGAAGATCAAAATGCAAAATACATACTAGTCGACCATACAGGCCAGGCACCCACCTTTATTCCCAGCAGCCGCACTGGGTAACCATTGAGACCAGGCGGTGGAGATGCACGCCTTTAATCCTAGAAGTAGAGAGGAACAGAAGGTGGGGTGAGACAGGAAATCGCTCTTTCAGTCTGAAAATTTCTTGGAGGTAAGAGTTCTTTAGTGGCTTAGCTGTTTTGATCTTCAGGTTAAACCCCAATATCTGTCTTTAGACCTTTAGTATTAGTGCTGCAGTAGTATTCCAGGTGGCTGAACAAGTAAAGGCTCAGGAATACACTGCCTTCTAAAGTACTGTTGGCGGGTATTTATTAAGCCCTCACAGGATGAGGGTGATAAAGAACGAACTCCTTCCCCATCTACTCAAATTATAACCCAAAGAGCACATGAAATATAATATTTGTGTCTTCTATGGATTCATATTGCATGAATGATTAACGACAAGGCCAATCATTAATATTGGTAGAATAACTATACCTTTTTCCTCTAGCCTATTTTTCTCTGGGATGTTTTTGTTGATATATTTCTAACAATTTTACAACATAGAATAAATCCTAATATTAAAGTCCACCAAGGAAAGAGGCTTTTCTTGCAACATACAACATTACATGAGACTAATATTTTTCTCAGGATATTTAATTTTATCAAAATAAACTTTTTATATTAATACCTTAATCCACATCACTGGCCCAAATTCTTCCTCTAATAAATGACTAGTTACTAAGAAAATAGATACAGTGTTGCTTACTGAAAAATCAGAAATCTTGCCGGGCAGTGGTGGCTCACGCCTTTAACCCCAGCCCTCGGGAGGCAGAGGCAGGCGGATCTCTGTGAGTTCGAGACCAGCCTGGTCTACAAGAGCTGGTTCCAGGACTGACTTCAAAGCTGCAGAGAAAGCCTGTCTCGAAAAACAAAAAGAAAAACAAATAAAAAACAAAAAAATCATAAATCTTAAAATTTAAGTAACTGTTGTCTCTCAAATTAATATAAGGCTGGAAGTTATTTACTTAATTGGTGTTCACCCCATTTTCTTTCCGAGAGTCTGATGCACACTTGAGACTGACAGGGAATTTGTAAAAGGCCTGTTTAAAAGGCTGAATGTTCATGGACTTCTACAGCATGACTTATTATAACAAAGGAAGACAATTACATGCCTTTACACCCATAACGTACCTAAGCTGCCATGTACTCCAATTGTCTACATGGGCCCAGAGCTCTTGGAATTTGAGGCTTTCTCCTGAGAGCCTGTGATGAATGCTGATCCAGATGAGCAAAAATTTAGCCCAAGCACTTCATTTGATTAGGATAAGCTGAGAAAAAATGTCCAAAATTAAGTAAAAGCTTAGCGAAGAGGAAAAAAATCTAAGTGCTATGTCTCCTCCTCTGCAGACAAACTTCACCCAGTCTTTGCTCTCATTTTTTGGGCTTGCTGGATACAAAATATGTTAGAAAAGATAAATGAGTCTTCTTTAAAGTTTTAATTTTACATTAAGTGATTTCTAATCGGAATTGTGATTTGAACCTCAGTTATACTTTCAGTGGATTCCCTTGGCTATTTTTCTTGAAGCAGGAGGCAGGAACTCCATCACGTTAATATATATAAAATATGCATTTTTCTAATCCCATAAGCCTCCAATTTACTCATTAGAGAGACTGATGTTCTCAGACAGCCCCTGTTTGGTGACATGTTCACAAGTGGTGACAGTAATAGACAATCCACAGTAATCTGCATATCCTTGGCTTATGGGCGCATACTTTTTTAATATTTTTTTTTATTGTTGAAAGAAAAAATTACATTTACTCCCCTTGTTCCCAGCCCTCCTGCTCCCCCACTACCCCTCCCCCGCCCTCCCCCTGCTTCCTTGAGATGGTGCAGGATACCCTGTCCTATGGGAAGCCCAAGGCTCTCCCCGCTCCATCTCGGTCTAAGAAGAGGTGCATCCATATAGAATAATTTCCCAAAAAGTCAATACATGCAGAAGAGATAGGTCCCAGTGCCATTATCGTTGGCTTCTCAGTCAGTCCCCACTGGCAGTCACATTCATAGAGTCCAGTTAGGTCATATGCTCATTCAGTCTTGGTCCAGCTGGATTTGATGAGCTCCCAATAGATCGAGCACACTGTCTCTGTTGGTGGGCCAGTCCCTCATGGTCCTGACTTCCTTGCTCATTTTCTCCCTCCTTCTGCTCTTCCACTGGACCTTGTTAGCTTGATCGTATGGGCACATACTTATCCTGGTCTTTACATATATTTAGTATGTGAATGCTGTATTTGCAGTAGGGGATTTAAAGTCTTTTCTCAAATCTCAACCAATAACAACAAATTATCAGTTGATAAAGTATCAACTGTTGAACTGGAGGGTCACACACAGGAAGAGCAAGATTAAAAGCCTACTCAGCGTTTATGGAATTTCTCTTTGGGATTCCTGGTTCCCTCATTCCTCTTAAAGTGACTTAATTTCCCATATTACTGATGAGTGATTGTGCTAAACACCTAAAGGGATAAAGTATAAATAGATATGGAAAACAACTTAGATACTCTTTGCTATTAGGTCTTTTACAGTCATGTTTTGTTCCACTCTGGTGAAATCAGAGAGAGCAGAAACCAACATGTAACAAAACGCTCAGTACCCAGAATTCATCTCCACAAAGTTCTCCTACCTGGTGTGTCTTGCTGTTTCTCTATTCTCATTTCCCCACTGTTCCTTAATCACATTGGTGCGAAGAACTCTGTAGAAATGTTTTCAGAAGACGCCTATGATCTTGATTGCTCTGATGCTATTCAGATGTGAACGATTTTGATGTGAACATATAAAAAAAAACAAAAGGAAAAATAATTGAGACAATGATGTAAGAAGGAAAACAGGATAAGAAGGAGGAAAAAGAGAAGAGGGAGGAAAAGAAAAGACAAGGTGTGGTAGGAAGAGAAGTAGCCACACCCACCTGAAGTCTGTGAGGTTCTGAAAGTCAGAAGAAGTCATTGTGAAGAAGGTAAATGAAGGAGTGAGTTCCTCTGTTGAACATCATGTTCAACATCATGAACTTCAGGGGGAGCAATGGCTCACTTGCTGGTCTCCCCATTAAGGTTCTCCTTTGCTCACTCACATTGATGGATATATTCTATCACTATTGTCTTTTACTGTTTTCTCAGCCTGCACCTCAATTTTCTTCCTTGGAATATCGTCTACTTTCTAGGGCTCACAGCCAATATCATTTGCTAATCAAAATGCAGTTGAGGTGCCATCTCTCTGTGTCTTTTCTTACTTCCTTCTGCCTTTATTCATCTTGATTCTTTCTTTAAATTCCTCCACATTCAATAAACAATGTTTTTGGATTATCTATATGACTGTAGAATGAATTCCATAGTTTCATTCCAGAATTGCTTCTTACATATTATTCATGGTTTTATTTAACCATATGCAATTGAGTTCTGACCTGTTTTCATCCTTATTTTATTTAGGCATTCAGAATAACAGTAGACAATAAATTAAGGTTAAATGGCAGTCTCATCAATGAACTTGTCAGCTATTGCCATTTTGGATTTGATTATCAGCAAAGAAATCAATACATAATTTTATGAACTTACTGCAAATTGATTGGAAATCCTGTTAATGTAGGAAATAAACCAGATTAGAAGAGTGCATTAGTTACTTTTCTATTACTTCAAAAAATATCAGAAAAAGGGCAGCTTATAGAAGAAAGGATTTATTTGGGCTTTGGGTTCCAGAGGGTTAAGAGTTCATCACCAAGGCTGGGAAACATGGCAGCAGGCAGGCATGGCAGAAAAGCCAAGAGCCAACATCTTGAATCACAATCAGTAAACAGAGAGCAAACTGGAGATGGCCTGAGTCTCCGAACTCTCAAAGTCTGCCTTCAGTGATATACCTTCTCTGGCAAGGTCATACTACCTAAACCTATCCAAACAGTGCCATCAGTTAGAGACCAAGTATTCAAGGGTCTAAGGTTACAAAGAATATTTGTCATTCAAACAACTGCAAAACTCATCATTATTTTCCTCAATTCACTTCATGCATGTAGAAAGAATAAAAGGAAAAACAATATAAATAAGCATGATGGAGAAATATGAGTTTTGAAGATTGTTGTTATGTTTCTCCATGAAATAGCTGATGTTGAAAGCAGCAAAACCATACACTGCCTCACCTTCCCAACGAGTCAGAAGATGGACAAGGATATTCATTAGCAAATGTATATGGTCAATACCACTTGTGCCCCTTCTCTTCCAACCATAAATGTTTATGAAGAAGGCTTAAGAAAGGGAGGACTTTCTTGTTTTAATGCCAATAAGATAAGAGCTGAGGTGGAGAATTGGGGAAGAGAAGAATTCCTTACAGATGGTCTATCATTGTCTTTGTTATCCCCAAATTTTGGCTCTTTGTAAAAAAAAGTGATTTTGAGAGAGAACCATTAAGAAAGAAAATAAGCTGTTGTTTACAGAGTATGGTAAATAGGTGGAAAAGCTTTGATGACCATGCAATCCACCTATTAGCATGGCACAAATAGAAACTTTCTGCTAAAGTCCAAGAATACAAATGGAAGTAAATGGCAGCATTATTGCATGAATAAATGAGTTATTCAATCAATCACTGACAAGGCATACTCTGTAATCAAAAGATTTTTCATGTTAAGATTAATTCCATGTAATACCATTCTAAATATTACATAAGCCCCCTTGACATTGAATTATACTTCATAAGACAGAAAAAGCACTTTTAGAGGCCAGAGAATGGTAGACAGTCGGGAACAATTCTCTTAGATTATATGGTCTGGGTGGCCACAGGCACAGGACTGGGAATGCTTTAAAAGTCATTGTCTAACATTGTAGTGACTAGCTATGGGTGTTATTTAAATAATGCTAGTAGCTGACAACAGCAAGATTACCAGGAAGAAGCAAAACTCCCTTAAACTTAGCGTCTTACACATGGAACTTATACAGAGTAATCACAGAATAGTGAACAGATAGCCCTGTCAACATGTATCAGTAACAACACACATTGGATGTATATACACTTCTTATAACATCTCATATTTGACGAGGAAGCCAGAAATAAGGACAACATCAACATAATAACCAACCACAGAAGGCTACTTGAAGTCAATTCATTCCATTCCCCCGCCCTCTGCCAGGTATACTCAAAACAGGCAGCCTCATCTTCCATATATCAGAATAGTCTCCTCCCTGGAGTAAAGCAAGGAAGGTCAACCAATAAAATGATCACAGTTACTTTCAGTTTACAGTGGTTTTATTCCTCTGAATTAAAGAATGAGAAACCCATAAAAATAATTTTTAGATTCTGTCACTAAATTCCTGCAAAGTTATTGGCACAGGACTGTGTCTCGTTCACCTCTGGATACAGTCTTCCTCATATGGAGAACTTACTAAGAATTCTACTATACAAATAGTTTTCTGATCATTTCTTGATTCATTTGTTAACATATTTTACATATATTTTTCCACAACTGAAAACTTAGAAAAAGGATAAGTTCTCATGGTTCATATTGTTTCAACAGAGAAACTTAGTTCTGTATTTTGACCAGAGTAGATTTATTTCCTGGGAGACTGTTGACAAGTACAATTGCAGTTTATTACCAGATGTGCAGTAAAAAATTTTGTTACGGAAAAATAAGAAGGCTGTGGATTTATACAAACATAATCTCTCTAATAATTTTCAAAATTTAAGATAGTCTAGATGTGGAAGATATAGAGAAAACATATTTGCTTGGTCGGCATTCACTGGTTTGTGCAGAATAGTGGGCTCCTGAGAGTTACGACTAATTCTTAGGATGGTCAAGTAAAATGAAAAGCTGCACGTTACGGCGAGAGAAAGCATTCCACTCTTGTAACACCAAGCATGGATTGTTTCAGAAACAGAGAGCCTAGTACCTGCCACCACCCACCCACTTCACCCTGGATGCTGAGGACAGTGCCTGGATTGAGTTGCTTGTAACTTTGTTTTCTAGTCAGATGATTCAATCTTCAGAGTAGCAGGGTTTTTTAACCTCTCTACCTTCTGCATCATCTTATAAAGGTTTCTTGAAACCAATGGCAGTGGGAGGCTGGAAGATCTCTTAACCATTCATTAGAGCAAGGTTGTTACTTATTCCATGAGTGAAGCAGCTCCAGGGAAGAAGAAAGACTCATCATCCGCCTGTCATCTGGAGAAGGAATAAAGCCTGAATCCGTCTCCAAGTTCTCTGTCAATGCTGTTTGTTTTCTCAGAACTGCGTCTCTGAAGCCACACTGTGTGAAGCAATCATGAAGCTCTTTCTACAAAGAAATGGGGAATTCACATTGCTGCATTATGGTCAAGTTTTTAAGATGGCAGGGAAAAAAGGGGAAAAAAATTAAAGGAAGATTTGAGCTGTGAATGTGGCTCAGTCTGCACAGCACTTGACTGGCCGGCACCAACCATTGCATGTTGCTCAGGTCATCATCTCAATACACCACAAGTGGAGGCAGGAGGATCAGAAGTTCAAGGTCATTTTATCCAATTGGAAGCCAGCCTGGGTTGTCTGAGACTGTCTGAAAACCGAACAAAAAAAACCCAAAAACTTTAAGATGGCAGAAGCTTTTTGCCTAAGAATGGTTATCACTATTGGGAAAGATGCACTGGAATTATTCCTTTCTAAGCAACTGAGCAGGTGTTCAGGCATCAGGCATTCTACCCTAGGAATATCCCAGTTCATCTGCTGGTTTTTGAGTTTTTTTCAAATAGTTAGATGCACTCCTCTGGGAGAGGAAATGACTGGCATTCAGATGACAGTTTGGAATGTGTTCTAAAGAATTTTTTTCGTTGTTGTAAGATAAGGAGATAACGTTTATAAGCACATTTGTCTTGCTGTGACAAAGTTAAGGAGAGAAACTTGCTTGATGTTTTGATAATATGACCAATATGGTCATTCTTCCATTGAAAATGAATAGCCTATGCCATGCTGAACCTCAGTCCTTACCAACACTGGCTTTATGGGTTTAAATACCATTCCTAAGAACAGAGAGGAGCATGGCAGTGAGAGCTGGGTCATAACTCTCATTCCTCTCAGGAGGCAGCCTGTTGCCCACATCCCTGTCAGAGTTAGTCAGGTGCCATTCACTCCAATTGTCTCAGAAGCCCCATGCTTCTGCAGAGGCTTTCCCGCTGCTCTGCAAACGCAGTGCTCACATTTTGTTGTTGCTGTGTGTTTATGGGTTTGGGGCTGCCTACTTTGTATTGATGGTCACTCTTTAGAGGACAGAGCCAATGAGCATCCAAGTTCAAGTCTATCCCTAATGATCACATTTTGTATCAGAAGAAATGGTGTTGTCATTTTGAGGCCTTAAAATTTTATCATTAGCTGATTTTATGCCTAAAGGTGGTTTTAATATAATCAAAATGCTTTTACAAAGCAAGCAAAGGTACCTGTCGGATCACCTAACTATGGTTCTTTGGCCCATCCTTGTGTTCACATGTAGTTTCTTGTTTCTAGTGTTTGACAGACTATCCATTTAATATTATAAATTTTGTGGTCACAGTCCAGACCCTAGATTCATAACAGATATTAATAATAACACTAAAAACATTTTTCTTGGTTCAATCGCAACCTTGTCATCAGATTGTACCCAGGGGTAAATAGAACTCCCAGTTCAGTCCGTGTGCTCATTATAAACCCTAGAGAGAATAAATTTAACCCTTTGCTTCATGCAAATGGCTGAATAGAAAGGGAAGGCTGGCAGAAAGTCAGTTATGACTAACTTATGTATTCACCTGTCAATTTATTGTTTTGCTTTTGTGAGCATCTCCATAGAGTTATAGTTAGGTAATAATGAAAAGAATAGGATGCCTTGCTCCTCATATGTTCTGGGCACTTGTGCTGGCACATTGATTCCCCCAACAGCACTCCATTTCCTATTTTAAAAAAAAGTGTGGGACTTGGCAGAAAACTGTGTCAAAATAATGAAGGACAGTAACATGGCTTAGTGAACCTCTATTATTAATTCTACAGACTGAAATGTCTCCTAACCCCCACCCCACCCACAGACACATAAACATTGTCTCTAGTGTTAAAAAGAGGGAAGGGACACTCAGAGATAGCCCAACACTAAAACTAATAAATAGATAAATAATACCTTAGGAAGGTATTAAATAAATAAAACCTTAGGAAGAGTACCGAAAGGAAGTGCCTGCTATTTGGGACATTAAAAAGGCCTTCAAATATTAAACCGCAATTACCAAACAGTAAGGTGAGAGACCGCAGAAAGTTTCACCAGGTTTGGAGTGGAATGCTTCGCCTCTTCCATAGCGATGTGGATTCTGTGTTTCTCGAGAGGCCTTAGAAATGTAGATTTGAAGCAGGTTCTCCTGAGAGACTCTGGCTCATCTCTTGCTACTAGTTTATAAGTGTTTTTCTAAGTGCATCCTTGGGTACCTGCATCAGAATCACCTGAAAATCCAGTTCCTGGGTTCCAATCGAGATGTATGGAGTCAATCTCCAGGTATAATTTTGGTGTGCACTGAAGCTTGAGAGCTATTCAATCAGAGACATGAGGCCAGGTATCCCTTCCCAGCATTACCGTTCAACTGAACTGAGTCCTTATGTGAGAAACCCGTTGTAATCCATCAAGATTCCTTGGCACATTGGCCGCTGTCCTTCTGTAAGTCAAGAGCATGCATGTTACTAGCCATAAGCCCCCTACTCTAAAAAATGGAATGGTCTGCAATTGCAAGGTTTATGTAGTCTCTTGGGAAGGACTGTGAAAGGAAGTCTTAGCACTATGGCTGGTGTGCCACTGAGGATTATCTAAAGTCAAAAAGCTGGGGTGAGGCATGCACAGAGGTTAAAAAAAAAGCCTTGTGGGCTTTTGTTTGTTTGTTAGTTAGTTTTTTTTTTTTTACTTATTTTATTCCCTGTTCCTATTGTACATCTGGAAATAGAGAGGATGATCATTCCAGAAGCAAGGACCACTAAGGGAAGGGAGGATGAACACAAATAAATAAACATTGATGACAATTAGAGAAACTTTAAGATATATATATTTTTGTGACCGTCAAAGTCATCATGTTTTGACAGCTTCTGCTTATGGGAAATTGTGAATCATGCTTTTGCTTTTGTACTTACATAAATAAAATTATGTAACTATTTTAATGTTACAGGCTTATTTGTTAAATTTAGAAATTCAGTATAAAATGAAGCCTGTCCAATGATGATGGTAACGGAAGTAACCCCGCAGCAGAGCCATTTCGTAGCTAACTACACAGACCTTTTCTCTAGATTTCTTGGGTTTGAATTTTAATTCCAGCACCTACTAGCTGTGTGAAAAAGATGTTTAATCTGTGTCTCATGTATCTCCATGATGATGATGATGAGGAGGAGGAGGAAGGGCATAGAGGCAGATTCCTGCCTCATAACGTTCTTAGGAAGAGTAAATGACTCAGTATTAATAAGGTAAATTGTACTTAGCCCTTACAAATGCTAGGCAAGTATCTCTTCAATAATTTAAATTATGCTACTATAAGCCTTTGTTTCTATGTGCTGGAGATGCATCTCATCATTCAACTTTCCCAGAAGTTTACATAAATCAAATTACACAGTTAGTTAAAATCAAATAATTCAGCAGAGAAATCTTCAATTTTTGTATTGACTAATGTAACCCAAAATTTCAGTTTTTGTTTACATGTAAAGTTCTTATTTTTCTAGACTAGTATATGATCCAAGTAAGGAAACAGAAGTATAAGGGACAAAGCAGCACAGGAGAGAATGAAATAGTTTTAGCTCCTGTCTCTACATTCTCTGATTAGAGTCATTTGGGCCTCGATATTTTCCTACTTGTTTTAATATGGTTGGGTATATATCAACATACGTATCCACATTTGCATTCAAGTACATGAAAGTTAGAAGTATAATTCCACTTGGATTTGTAGAGTTTGTACTGTTATGTTTAATCTCTGTTTGAAATGATTTGATACATTTAGAACCTCAATATAAAATTGACAAAGTCACTGTTGGTCTTTGCTGACAATAGCCAATGGGAGTTGAGCTTCCAAGAGAGCAACCCGGCTGAGGTCCCTGGTTCACTAGCCGATATTTTCTAGGCCAGGATCCCTTGAGAAGCCGAGATGCAGCCCCTTGAAAAACGATCTGGGAAAAGAATATCTGGACTTCACTCACAGTAGAACGCATGCCTTCGTGGGCACAGTGCTTGTCACATGCTTGTCCCCTTCTTTAGAGTGGGTGGACAGCTTGGATTGCATCTCTCTGAACTTCAAAGAGATCTTTGTATGCAGAACTGTTACAGAGAGGCCCATGGCTGTGGGAGCGTTTATTTATGTTACCATGGCACAATGGAAGCCACTTTGGTTCTTGACTGTGTTCCCGTGACTCATGGGTGTTTTTTCCAATGTGTTTGACCTCTGATCCTTTCCATATTTGCCCATCTCCATTAACTTAGCTTCCAAACCACAGCTGTGCCTGTTGACCAGGAATGAAGAATGAGACTCACTGTTTCCATCCAGTCTTCAAAGAAGGTAAAAATAGTTCCCCATTGCCTCCATGTAACCAGATTTTAATGGAGTTTTGGAAATGAAAGTTGTCATTTCTTGTTTGAAAAATATTTTGACAGGTCAGAAAATTGGAAGTTAGAGACATCACCAAGGTCAGCTGAACTGTGTATTGTGTGGTAACACTGAACATTATCAGAGAAACTGCACACACATCATGATAAACGCCGATAAGCATTAAATGTGTTTAATCATCTTAAGAAACAAATGTAATTATCAGGGTGTAAAGTATTAAATGTCCAAGTCAACAAAATCTGTAGTGTTAACAAAAGAGGACATTGATTTATTAAAGTTACACATGTTACAGACCTCCAGAGGGCGCTATTGCATTTACACAGAAATTGAATTGCATAAGCATCATCTTGAAATTTTAAAAAATGGGGATTTTTGAGCATGTATAATTTGTTTCTACACAGAATAAAGAAGGAATCAATAACCATGACAATAATCTGGCCTCCAAACTATTAACTGGGGTTTATCTCATTTAACAAACTTTTCGTATAACCTAAAGATCAGCTACCTAATAAAAGAACGGCAAAAACAAGAACTTTTTCATAGTGGAAAACTGAAAACGTTAATTACACATATCAATGAAGGTTATGATAGATATAAAGAAAAAGAAATATGTTCTTTAAATTCAGTTTATTTTCTGTCTCATATCAACTGACTCTTGACATACAACAGAAACTTCCAGAAATTCTGGGTTGTACTCATAATAACAGGCTTAGAATTAGAGGGGGACTGAGTCAGAGTCTCACCCTAAAACCAGCTTTTTATAGTTATGAATGTATATTTTGGAGTATAAGAG
>JAQHUG010000108.1:4171839-4223326 GCA_028555095.1 Dicrostonyx torquatus
CACCCTCTCCTCTGCTGCCCAACTACCTAGCTGGGGACATCCCTGTGGACACCTGGGATCCCCTCTAGAGACAAGTCTCTTGCCAAACCTAAAATGACTCCTTTAATGTAGAGTTTTTATATGTCTGGCCTCTCATTGTCTATACCTGTGAAATTAATATAATAACAAATATTTTCCTTGCTATAAGGATAGACTGAGTCAAATCATTTGCATATTTGGGAGCATGCAATTCAAAAGTGCTATGCAATCTCTCTACCTCTGAGATTTCTCATTTATGAAATGTGTTATGAGAATTAAATTTTGTATGTAAATGACTTTACCTAGGTAAATGGTATTGAAATATTTTTTCCCTCAGTTCCCATTTAGCTGGATGATTTCTTCATCAGGCTATGTTAGGCCATAGTCTAATGACATATAGGTAGCCTTTGCTACCTTTTATATTAAACCGTTCTGAAATAGAGGAAAGCATTTTTAGTACTATAGTAACACCAAGTTTTAATATGTATAGAGCGTGTTCCTACCTCTCCATCTTCAGTTTCACTTGGTTAAAAAAGAAATCATTAGAGAAGGTTATTTTTCATTCCATGCAGATTCGTGCTGGTTGTGAAGTGAGGTTTCCCAGGTAAAGATTTATCCCTGTTTTTACAGAGCTCATCTGTCTGCAAAGTCTTGGCATCAGAGCCCCGTAGCTTGTTTCTGAGAGGCTCCTAGGAAATGCGATTACACTCAATCTTCATCTTGAAGTTCCCTATGCAAATGCAGGAGGCTCTTGCCTTGAGAAAAACCTTTAAAAGTTGCACAGTTCCCCAGAAGCAGAGGTTGGGAGGAGGCATGCTTTGTGTCATACACATTAATTCAGTTGGCACATTACAATGTTAAACTAAATGACATTATTACAAAGCTGTGCTAAGAAGTGTTGACAGGTCCATATGGTAATTTTACAATGTATAATGAACACACAGACTCCTTTCTTGCAGAAATTTATAGTTCAAATCTATACCCAGGATATCCAGTTTTATTTCCAGAAACTTAAATTGACTTATTACGATGTAGTGAATGTATAAATTAGTTCCAGTAGTTAAACTGAAACATTTCCCTACAGACTCAATTAGATTCATTAATCTGCTGTGTAGACCTGTAAACGGCCCATTGTTCTTTTCCACCCAAAATGTCAAAAACTATTTCTCTAACTATAAAATATTTCCTACAAAAACTGTTTTAAATGGTCAGAATTATTGTATATTAGAAACCCAGCACTACAAATTATCTTATTGCCCTGGCACCTTTTTTTTCTAAAGAAAAATAGGGTCCAGCCCTTGGCGAGTAATTTAATGGGGTTAGGAACTAGATTCAGGGCTCTGTCACACTGAAAATGCGCTGAAATTAAGACAAGATCATCTTTACCCTTGTCCTCCTGAATAAATCAGCAGGCATGGGGTGTATTGTGTGTATTCCTAGCCTGGCAGCCTTTTCATTTTAAGACTCTTGTGCGTGTGCCTCCCTCTGCCCGAAATGTGCAAGCGTATCAGTCCATTCCGACATTGTGAGGGCAGAATAAAATCATAGGGCCTGTTAATGAATTCTATTTCAAATGAAACACACCTGAGTCCTTCCTGCTTCAAAATACCACCCTCCACGTGGGATCTGGGGCGACTCCATCACTGCAGAGCTTTCAACCCAAATCTTATTTTTTAAGCTACTATAGAGGAATTTAAAAAACAAGCTTGTTTCACTGATTGATGAAGGTGGCTGTTTTTACCCACTGTGTGATTTTTGTTTTTTGCTTTTGTGATTTATTAAACATTGTTGTTTGAAAAATCTTTGCCTCTGTCACCTTTGACATTTTTTTTTAGTGGCTTAGAGCCAATAATCTTTTCAGCGTTGCATTTAATGCTAACGCGGGTTACGATTTTTGGGTGTGGGTCACCATGAAACTTCTCCCTTTAGAGAGGAGAGGGGTCCCAGAGTCATTCTCAGAAAGATGGACGCTAAGCCAGGTAGGCTGTTGCTGGTATGATCAGAAACTGAAATGCTTAAATTTGGATGTGTGTAACAGAAAAGAATTGCAGCAAAGAAAAGAGCAGTATATATGATTGTGGTGGTGTTGCCCAAAGGAAATAATGGAAACAAACATCCCTCAGAAATCATTTGGAAACCCAAGTTCTACAATCATGTCTCTGCTTGCCTCTATCTCTTCCTTTAGTAATTCCTTCATTCTTAATCATTAATGCTTCAGATTCCAGGTGCATTGTCTCTACTCTAGTGGATGGAAAATTAGATGCTGAAAACTCTCAGCATTTATTTTATATACAATGTCCTCTCCCTGCTCTACCCCAAGTTTAGCAAAAAGAGATGTTCATGCCCTACACTGTTTCTGTTCATATTACTGTGTTCCTCCGGGACAATCCACGGTGGCTAAAAAGTGGGCAATGGGTTGTTACAGGAAGAAGGGACAGATCAGAATAAAAATCCATTACTCTAAATAGCATTGAAGTAAATGTAAAAAAAAAAAAAGCGATTTCCATGAATCAGTGGTGGGGTCAGAGCTGGGCTAATTATACTCATATAACAAATACCGTTGGCCATACTTTCAAATGACCTTCATTACTCTCTTCCAGCCAAGATGGTGTAGACAGCTGGAGGGGTAGGTGCTCCAAAAGCAGAGATGTTGGACTTTTCCTCCAGGATGATATTTCCAGTGAGAAATATAATGTGTTGGAATAATCAGCTTCCTGTTCACAGTTCCATGTTCATCTGCTCACAGGACATGCACAATTTTCCTGCCAATGTACAGCGTAACATTTCCTTCCCCCACCCTTTCCCTTTCATTAATGTGGAGGTGGGGAAGGGGTGTGCCAGATTCTTCTTAAAACATATTTCCCCCTAATTTTTCAACTTATCACCTCCTCTCTTGGAATCCCAGCTCTCATGACAAATGGAGGAGTTCTTGCCTGTGCAAATCTGCTCGATGCTAATATCTGCACCTGTACTTATGGATGGCGGCGAGGCAGCCACACATGCACAATCAGTCCGCATTTCCCACATGCGGAGAGGACAGGAGACCTGATATCAGCAGAACCAGCTCAAGTGCTTCCCTGACCTTTCGGATTGGTAAGTGCTTCTGTTCAGGCAGCTTTCCCCATGGCTCAGCACATTGAGCTTCAATTCAAGTATTCAGGGAAAAGCTTTCATGTGCCAGGTGCTCTGTATGAAGCAAAACACGGAATATATTGTCTCTGCTGTCAAAGACACTGTCGTCTTCACAGAGTGACCAGAAGGTCTCACCTATGAATGTGGTATATAGGACTTTGAGGACATAGTTAATAGACCTGATGCCAATAATCTGAAAGTGGTTCTTGCAAATGAATGTAAAAGATGAACTGGATGTGATATCAGGAATGTAGGACAAACTGTAGTCACTGGTATTGTCCTATGCAGACTTCATTAGGAAGAGGATAATCTAGAATGAAGATAGGAAAACTTACCAGGCAAACTGAGAGAGTGGTGAGACTGAGGTACCCCCTCTATCCTCATCAGAAAGAGAAATGAGGGATGAGATGATTGAGGAGGAAAGAGTGCAGAATAAGCAGAACTGGGCCTTGGAGGGAAGTGGAAAAATGCTAAAGAGCGGCTTATTCTCCACAAAAATTTTAGCAGTGTTTCTAGAGGCCTTACCGTTTTCCAGAAACTACCACATGGCACCTGCCCTTTACATTTCATGCTGAATAAATTGTCTCTAGGAGTGGAAGGCTTGTTCAAGATGTCAAATCCAGCAAATAGCACAGCAAGGGAATGAACCCACTGTCCTGGATAAAGAGAACATGAAAAATTCACCAAGACAGTTAAAGATGACCATGGGCATGTGTCATGGTACGTTTTTCCTCACTCTGTCTTCTGAGGAGTCTGCAGACAACTCTAGATAGCACACTGAGCTCAGTAGTTCCCATCAACGTGGTGCGATCCAGAGTCGCCTGGGAAGAGGGAGCTTCAGACAAGAAATTGCTTCCATCAAGCTGACCTGCAGCCACATATGCGAAGCATCCTTTTAATTATCAATTGATTTGAGAGGGCCCAGCCCACTGTGAGCAACACCATCCCTAGGCAGGCAGGTCTGTGTTTGTGGGAAAGATAGCTAAGCAAGGGGAAGCATGCCAGTGAAGAGCAATCTTCCCGTTTCGGCTTCAGGTTCCTGCCTTCATTTCTCTCAATGAACTGTAACATGAAGTGAAACCTTTCTTTCTCAAATTATCTTGGTCATGGTCTATATCACAGTAACAGAAAGCATATAAGGACATATATTGTGATAAATGAACCTTCAGCTGCAGGAATTTGTTAATATTTTCAGTAGGTTCAGCAGTTAGTGTAAATGAGTAACAAGACCTCATCTCTAGTTACCTCTTAGTCTCTGCTCTTAGAATTATATGCTCCTGACCATGTTACTGACAGTCTTTTTATAATATGTGTGCAAGTTCTCTGAAAGAAAATAGGTAATGAGTGCGTGATTGTCACCACTGCTATGAACCTAAACTTTAGGGTGAGTTCTCACAGACTGCACACCTTGAAGGAAAAGCTGTAGTACCACGATTGCGTTGTTATTTGGGTGATGATTTCATCAATATCTGAAAAGACTCCATTCCCACATCTAAGAAGAAAAGCTAAAAGATGTTGCAGATTTGGACTCTAAAATCAATGACATATTGATCTCAACTCACTCAAAGGAAACCTGAAAAATGTTTTACTTTATGAAAATATGAGGTACATTGTCTAAACAAAGTGCTGTTACATATAATTTTTTTCAGTTCAGGAAGAACTATCCATGATATTTCTTGATGATAACAGTAATTAAAAACATAAACTTAAGAAGTGGGCAATCATGGACTCAGTTTCTACCTTGGCCACTAGTTATCTTTATGGCTTTAATAAATTATTCAAATTTTCTATGCCTCTTTTTCTTCATGTGTAGAATTGCTATCAATATTTAATAAGGTTTATGTAAAGATCAAATTAAATAATATTTGTAAAATGTAATCATATAATAAGTGATATATTGGTCTTAAAAATAATTTGATAATGTATTAAGATGAATAGATGCCCATGTAGAAAAGTTAATACAAGAGAATTAAACAGAAGGAGTTATAAGTAAAGTAATTATATTTTAAAACTTTGGGTTTGTTGTAGGTTTCTCTTTACAAGAAAAATAAATTAAACAAAATGTTCTTCTTTTTATCCAATCATAGAATCATGATCTAAGAGAAAGACATAATGCTATTTTATATCTAATACAGTTTGTCAGTGGACTTTCCCCAACAAGCCCATGAGTTAGAGGACAAGCCCTCTACTTGGCACTGTTGAGCATGTTGAATGGGGGCACCCACAAAGTGGACTGTGTGATCTTAACCCCCGTGTCCTCCTCCTCTTTTGCTTTCTGACTATAAATTAAGAGGATCGCTTCATCAAAGGCTCTTATTAGGATACGTCATCTCACCACTGACCAACAAAATGAAAACTCATCATAGGCAAGGACCTGAAAAACAGATGACTGGAATAAACCTTATTCTTTGTAAGTTAACGATTTCAATCTAGGAACAGAATGGTGATGAACACAGAAGAAGCCTACTTAATTTTAACCTGTGTTCCTTCAGTAACTACCTTTGCCATAAGTGTTTCTAAAGGACATTTTATATAATCTTCCCAAAATTAGTGTGGGTGGTAATGACCACATATGAAGATGAAACTAAATCTCCATGCTGTACAGTTAGTTGAGACAAGATTTTATGCATAAATGGTGGTAGCATATTGTAAAACTGTGTATAAACATTAAAGTGCAAGGTTCATAAAACAGATTAATCACAGTTTATTGTGTGGTGTGTTTTTAAAAATGTCATTGATGACCTTTTGGCATTGAAGATGAGCAGTGAAGACAAGCAGTACCACTTGAGTTTGGAGGAATATTCAAAATAATTTCTTTTGATATATGAGAACATTTGCATATCCAAAGCCTGCTTCTCTACAGGGCTGTGTTTTTTTGTGAATGATCAGCTCACTAATTAGCCAATTATCATTGCAAATAGAGAACAGGACAAAAATCACAAACTGTTAGTAACTTAAAATAGCAATCTACATCATTACATATGAAAGAAGAGGCTAAGTAGAATAAGAGGCTGGGTATCAGAATGAAGCTGTTTTTAAACCTTTGCTGAGATAAAAATAACATTTCAAAATATGGTGTCACTTCTGAGTAATGAGTGTGGATTTCCACATCTGCATGACTAATACAAAACAATGTGTGTTCTATCTGTAAGATAATATAAAATAGCTTTGAAACATTTCACAATCTTTATTACAAATAATTTCAAAGTATGCAAAATCTACTTATCGTTCTCATTATTACTGCTAACTGCTGGTATTAACTGCAGCTAATTTATAGTTTCTCCAAAGGATGAAGGAGGAATACTTCTAGCATCTGGAGTCTGGTAGTTAGGGAGAATCACCATAATTAATACAGTAAAGCCATCTGCAAAGCTAACCTAGAAGATCATTCATATACTAACCAGAGTGTAAAACATCATTAGCTAGATGTCAATGCAAAAAAAATTGAACACTATATGCACAATAAATAAATTTTTTTAAAAAAAATAAAGCTAAGGTACAAAACCCCCAAATCCTTTTCACTTTTGTGTAGTCTCTTGTTGAGAATGTTTCCCACAGGCTCCGGTGTTGGGTATTTGAACACTTGGTCCCAAGTTAGTGGCATTGTTTGGAGAAGTTTAGGAGACATGGCCTTATTAGAGAAAGCATGTCGCTGATGGAAGGCTTTGAGTACTTAAAGCCTTGTCTAACTTTCTGTCCACTTTCTGTGCTTTGTACTTGTTTTTGAGTATGTGAACTCTTGTCTCCACCATGCCTGCAGCTAGGTGCTGTGATGGACTCTTATCCCTTTGTAACTCCAAGCCCAAATAATCCCTTCCATCTATAAATTGCAGTGGTCATAAGGTTTATCACAACAACTGGAAAGCACCCAGTATATATTCTAGACGTAACAGCTATCACAAACCCCCATAGAGTGGTATGTGCATGCAAAGAAAGTGTATTTCTAAGTAAAACTTTTCAGGATTCAATATAACACGCTCCTTCAAAGATGACAACTTAGAATCCTTTTCTGTTCGATGGACATACGTTTCACTAAGAGAACTGTCACATCTAAAAGTACTCCACTGGGTCCAGGACGCCAGGACATGTTAATGTTTAGGTGAAATGACAAAGGTAAATAACTAAGTTGTACACAAGACTCTGACATTTGGGAGCTCCAGTCTTACACTATGTCTGCAAACTCAAGATTCAACAAAGCCTCAACTCTTAAAGAAAACATTTAACTTGCAATGGATTTCATTGAACTGACCATATTTTTTGTAACTTCTGGGCAAATATTGCTTGCAAACACAGGCACAAAAAGGATAACACATTTAAATTATTAGAGCACTAGTTAAGTAACATAACCATTGAGGGATTTTTGTATGTGTTCTTTTCTACTTTCTTTTCATGTTACTCAGTTTCTAATCTCGGTGCTTGCCTTGTACTCCATAAACTATCGTATACGGGCACAAATTTTATCTTTTGCACTTTTCTTGATGACAGATGCCAATTTATTCATGCCTCTGTCACAACCCAGGGTCATGCCTTGCATAGTGTATATACTCGATGATTTATTTGCTGAACAAAATGGTTTACAGTTTGCATATCTCAGTGGCAGGGTGACTATTCTTTCCTCTACCACAGCATCTGGAAGCTGTGGAGCTGTGTTGTTGTTTAGAGCAAGCTCTGAATGCCTGGTTCCATCAGCATGCTCCTCCAGTAACTCCACCCACAAAAGATGCCAAGGGAACCATGATTGTTCCCGTGGCTTCAGGCAGATGTGAAAGATGCCGAAAACCCTGTTGAACTTCCTCCAGTTTGTGATCCACAATGACAAAGGCCTCCATACCTCTTTTTGAACATTTCCTGTAAGCTGGTATAGCTTTCTATGGAACACCCCGCAGCTGCCTGAGGGCTCATTCCCTACCTCAAATTCCTTTGTGTCCAAAATTTCAGCTGCTGAAATACTGACTGATACAGTAGAAACTTTTTTCTTTATTTTCATTATTTAAATCTGGAAAAAAAAAAGTCTAAAGGTTTAAACATTTGCTGAGTGTGAATTGAGTTAAAAGAGCCCGAAACGCTGCAGGCCCGGACTCCTAGAGTGCATTAGGATTATTGGCATAGTGGATGAAAAAGACAAAGTGCTCTGTCCCTAGGTCAGTATCCGAGGCTACTCTGAACTGCAGTCTGGAGAATGTTTGACCTCGTATACGCAATTTTTTAAAACATATACAAATTGCAAAATGTAAGGTGTTTCATCATGGCATTTCTCTATGTGGATATCGTGTACATTTAGAACAATCACCCCATCAACTCTTCCTCTTTCGCCAGCCTTCCCCTTTCCTTTCTTGGTAGTTGATGTTTTACTTTCAAATCCTCCTTTATTTTATTTCCTGGATATTACAAATGTGAAAAGCATGAGAGATTTGTCTTTGCTGAACTGGCTCGTTCCACTCAACATAATGATCTCCATTCCATAGTTATTATTAAAGGCTATTGGAATTGATATTTAAAATCAAAGCTTTTTGTGTTTTTATGTAATTTTTTAAGTCATCATGACAATTTCTACAAAGAAATTATGGATATTTTATTGTGATGCTTTAGGAATTATCATTACTATGACCAACTAAAAATTTTAAAAAATGTTTATACTTGTTTGATTTGTGTGTGTGTGTGTGTGTGTGTGTGTGTGTGTGTGTGTGTATGCACTCAGATCGTGCATATGTTTATGCATGTGCATGCCATGGTGCACATGTAGAGATCAGAGGCCAACACTGGAATTTGGGTTTCTCCATCTATCCATGAATTTCAGGGATAGAACCAGGTCACAATGTTTGTGTAACAAGCACCTTTATTCATTGCACCATCTCGTCTCAAATGTCAGCAATGCTGAAATTTTAGCGCATAAACAGTTTACCAGTTTTTAATTTTTATCTCCTTTGAGTTTTATAGTTTTCAATGTACGAGACATTTCAGAAAATCATCCATAAATATTCTATGATTTTTAGGAAAATAAATATCTGTAAAGTAATACCAACTCAATTAATATTTTAAAATGTCATAATCTCATAGTTTCATATATAAGTAGTTTTTATTGTATATAGAACTCCAGTTTATTGCCCTGTAGTCATGATAAGTAACTCAAAGTTTTATGTAGATAGCAGAATACTCTGTGTGAATTTTGAATTGCCTAAAATTATGCTGGGGCCAAGATGTTCAGGGAAATGTTAAATTAGAAGTGGTGAAAGCTGACGTCCTTATGTCTCCCTAATCCTGAGTGACCTTTCACTAAGAAGCATGGTAGCTGTGGGTGTTTCATACATGCACTTACAGAAATGCCATAATTACATCGCAAATTTAAAAGTTCTCCTTCTTCATTTATTATGATAATTCATATGTTCACTTGGAAGAGGAAAATTTTCATGGGGCCCTATCCTCATACAAAGGATTACAGGCAACAAATGCTTGCTGGGAGAAGATGAGCCTTCTTCATGATTGTCCTTTGCATTGTTGAAAGTATATACACACAAACAACAAAGGCATATTCAGCATGTTATCTGTCTATCTATCTATCTATCTGTATCTGTCTATGTGTACATATATATGCATTGATATATATACATACACATATATATATATGATAATAATCAAAGAAAAGTAACGCAAAAGTTATGGGGGGATCAAGAGAGGATAGCTGGCAGGCAATAGAGGGAGGAAAAAGAAAAAAGAGAGTGATGTATTTCTATTTCAATAAAAAAAAACATATTTAAGGGTTGAAGAGTGGGCTCAGAGGCAAAAAGCACTTGTTCTTGCAGAAGGCCCAGCTTTGATTCCAAGCATCCGAGCTTACAACCATATGTAGCTCCAGTCCTAGGGGATCTGAAGCCCTCATCTGACCTTCTCAGGCATCAGACACACACATGGTGCACATACATAAAGGCACACAAAGCATTCATATACATATAATAATAGAATAAATAAGTCTAAAAAATGCTTAAAGGTTTTTATTAAGACAGAAAGCAAACAAAAATAGAAAGATGTACAAAACTAACAATCAACTGTATGTTTTAAAAGTGACCAAAAATAAATAGATTTTAAAAGACAATTGGGCTTGTATCCATTTACCAATTTGGTGAATTCCTGAATTGAATTTTAAAGTTAAAACAATCTCATAGTTTTAAGAGAGCCATACTAGGTCACAAAATAATACATTTTCCTATATTCAGTAAGAAAACATGTTGTGACATTGTACTCACATGAATTGGAGATATTGACTTTTAATGTGCTCCTCTTATAGCTGCTTGAAAACTGATTAAAATCAAATAATTTAGACCTTGAAAATTAAGTTGAAAATAATCACAAGTTTTCTATTTATTTAAGTTCTTAAATAATGGAAATATTTGCCACTTAGGGTATTGCAGTCTAGAGATCTTTTGGCAAAAATAAACTATAAGTTCAAATTACTTAATTAACATAAAGTTGTATAGGTATTTAATTTGATCTCATCAGTTTTCACAATATCTTACTTCACTGATACTATTGATTTTATATAAATTGTTGAACTTGTCAAGAGGTTTTGTAGTGTTATCTTAGATATCATAGTGTTTCTAAAAATCTGTAGCGTTCCATCCTTGATTCCTGACACAGATAACTTTTGTCTTTTGCCTTTGTTTTTGTTTTCTTGATTAGTTGGAATTTTATCAATCTTATTTTTTGCTTTAGAGATTTTATTATATTCTTCTGTCTGTTCTTTATTGCCACTGTTACTGTTTCTGGTCCTCTTTGTTGTGATTTGTATGGGAATTGATCCAGAATCACTAGACAATATAATAGTTCAACACTTGTGATATAAACATTATGCATCTTAATATATATGAGGTTTGTATTTGTGTGTATTGCTATGTATATATATGCCCATGTCATATAGGAGTTCATTATATAGGACTATATGTATATATGTATCTATATGCATGCATATATATTTATATACAGTGTAAAGTCAAATGTTATCCTTCTAAAGATTATTGTCAGTGTTACAGAAGCATTGTGAGGGAACCCCTTCACATCTGGCCATTCTCAACATGAGCCAGAGAAGTATTGAAAATCTTAGAGCATTCTTACAAAATAAGAGTATTAATTCCATATATGAGGACTCAATCCTTTCCTGAAAATCTCACTTCTTTTGTTACTGATTTTTATTGAGCTCTTTATTTTTCTCTGCTCCCCTCCCTGCCTCTCCCCTCCATTTCCCTTCAACCTTCTCCCAAGGTCCCCATACAAGATCTTCTAAACTACCACAGCGGTAGTAAGCTTCAACAAGTGTTAGGGAACACATCAACATCCAGCCTCTAGTAGAAGATTTGAAAAGGAGAGAGAGAGAGGGAGGGAGGGAAGGAAGGAAAGAAAGGAGAGAGGGAGGAAAGAAGGGAAGGAGAACCATCAGGAATCAAAGGCAATCATCATTTTCAAGGAAGAAAGGGCCAGATGTGTTTATTTTTTAAGAAGACAGATATAAAATTTTTTTAAAACATTTATTTGATGGATTGATTGTAAGCTTTTGTGCACTGAAACTACACTAAGATTTGTTCTTTCTGTTAGTGAACAGAGTAGGCGATGTTGATACAAGGTATAGCTGTGTGTCGCAGATCACAGTTACAGAATCATGGTCATGTTAATTCAATCTAAGAACAGTTCAGGCTTCTAGACAAGTATTTATTCTACTTAGTTCTAGTTGCTTGCTGTAAAAGTTTCTGAGACCAAATGGGTGGGAAGAGAATGTGTTTTCTTGGAATAAATGACTAGATGAGATAACCTGGAAAAGTCAGAATATCCTGAAAACACAGAGGTCCTGGAGATCTTGGTGCTGGGCCAGGGAGACAGGAGGATACACTGCAGATCATTATTTCTCCCAGTGGTATGCTGAATAGTTTCTCAAAGGAAAAACAAACTCCAATACACTCAGAGGAACTTTGAGTCATTGGACATTTTTGCCTGTTGCTGCCTACTTAGTCCAGGAAGAAAGTGAACATTCATGAGTCAGAGGGCTTAGCTTTGCCTCTTGCACTTAAACATGACAATGGGATATTGTAGAAAGGAATTTGCATCAAATGATCTGGAAAATATTTGAAATAAAACAGAACTTGGTTGGTTATATTTGTTCTTGGTGTGGGTGGGCAAAAGATAGAATTTTCTCAGTAAACTGTTCTGTGGAACATGCCCACTGTTACTGGAAACTGCAAGCAAGGGAACTGGGGACTACTAGAATAGCATAGGTTAGGCTTGATGTGGTCTTGACCACTCAGTGAGGTGGTGTGTGCATCCACATAGGTGAAATGGACCAAGCCTTTCTTTATGTTTTATTTGTGTTACTTAGTTTTTACACTGATGAAAATTTGATTATATTAATATTAAAATTTGATTACAGTAATATTTACAACTTAACTTATTAATGCTGCAAATATTTATTATTAGAAAATAATCAATTGGTCTTCCTTTCATCAAGCTAAGGCCTGTAAGCAGATATAGGTATCAATCTTACATGTTTACAAAATATGGGTGAAGTGTATAATCCTAAGAGAAAGAACAAAATACTACAAAAAATCACAATGAAAAAGAAATTTACCTGGTTAGGGGACCATGTTAGGTACCACTGGGAAGTTAGAGATAACTAAAAGAATGCAGGAAAGGGGACCATGTATTTGACACAAAAGGAATCATTGCTCTGTGTGTGTATGTGTGTGTGTGTGTGTGTGTGTGACAGAGAAAGAGAGGGAGAGAGAGAGAGAGAGAGAGAGAGAGAGAGAGAGAGAGTTGGCAAACTAATAGTTGAAGAGAAAATGGTGAAATAGTAAAGACAAAAACCCTCAGGACAAGTTTAAACAGAATGTAGGTTTATATACTTACATATGAGGACACAGGGGATAAAAATAAAAACAGATATGAAGACAAAAGGCATTTCATGAACTAAGTCAATTTTTAGGTGTTAAAAGCAGTCATCAAGGGCTGCGGTGCAGGTCATTGTTGGACGTCTTGGCATCCATCACACGGTCCTGGGTTTGATAAAACTATGTCAGTCATCCAGTGAAGTCCAATAGTTCAAAGTTTCTATACAACTACTAAGTTTCAAAGCATACACAGCAAAATCGACAGAACTAATTAGGGAAACGGACATATACAGCAATCACATAGGAATGTTTTACCATATGTCTTCTGATATCATATCACAGAAAACAGGAAAAATAAACAGAGCAACAGGAAGATCTGAATATCTTCAAGAGTTAGCCTATTTATAAATACAAGACTGTATCTTACAGTGGCATGTTGACAGAGGTTTCTGTTCCACCCAGTCCTGCAGTCATTCAGCTCCAAAGAAACACACAGAGGTCTACATTAATTATAAACTGGTTGACCTATTAGTTCAGGCTTCTTATTAACTAAAACTTATATCTTAAATTAACTGATAATTTGTGTCTGTGTTAGCCACATAGCTTGGTACCTTTTTATCAGTGAGGCATTCTCATCTTGCTTCATCTGGATCTAAGTGACAACTGTAGGCTGAGCCTTTCCTCTTCCCAGAATTCTCCTATTCTGGTCACCCCACCTATACTTCCTGCCTGGCTACTGGCCAATCAGCATTTTATTAAAACAATTCAAGTGACAAATCTTTAAAGGGTACAAGACCATTGTCCCACAGTAGTGACAGAATGAGCTCTCATGTTAAAATAAAGGGCAAGGGGAGTGGACACATTTTTAAATTGACAATATATGGAGTCAGTCATGACTAAAAATTTTAACAGCTTGTCAGAAAACTGTTTTGTTTCAATAATTTTTGACTGATTGGTTATAAATTAGAATTTTTAGTAAGATGTTGATGTTTGATTATTATCTGAGAAAACTATATGGCAGAAAAAACTGGGTACACAAATAGACCTGAAATTTTGGGACTTGTGAGCTGATGCTGACTTGTTTATTGTGTCTTTTCCTGAAGGGAGCGTGTCACTGCTGTCCTGAAGAATGAACATTTGTCAAACAGTCCATCTGGAGAATGATGACATCCTAAAGCTGAGAGACCTCAAATCTGTTCATTCACAGAACACACAGAATTCTTAGCCATGATCTAAAAATTAAGCATTTTATTTGTTGGTGGGTTTTGGTTTGAATGCAAAATGTCCCCACAGGCTAATTTGTTTAGAAGCTTGATTATTCTCTGATTTGTTTGTCTAGGAAAGTTATACAATCTTTGGGACATGTAGCCTAGCAAGAAGAACTGGGTCTCTAGGGACAGACTTTAAAGCATACATCTATTTCTGGCTCAGACTCAAAATATCCACTTCCTGAAATACTGTATTGAAGTAGTTGCCACCACAGTCTTATGCCACCATGCTTCCTCTGCTATGATGGACTGATGTCCCTTGACACAATAAGTCAAATAAATCCTTCTTTCCATAAACTGACCCACACCAGAAAATAGCAGAGTCCAAGATGAACACTGACTTTCTCAGCACAATGAATTCTGACTTTTAATATCAAGAAGTCTGAAATGGTGAATTCTGGTTCTTTCAAGGCAGTGTGTTGTACTTTATTATGGCAGCTTTAGGGGGATTTTAGAGTTGACTGTTTGACAATGCTAATAGAATCAGTAAGACTTATTTAGAAGAACATAAAGCCAGTGTTCTGGAAAATAAAGCAACAAATTCTGGTGAAAATTGAATGGAGAATGCTTTCCCTAGGTGGGAAGATAATTTAACCTACTATCCCACTATGGAAATCAGGCTAGCATTTCCTAAAAACAGAAAAGGAAAAGAAATAGAGAAGTAAAAACCAGAACTACCATATGACTAGCTCTACTTCCTCTGGCAAAGGCGGATGTGTGCTACTATATGAACTATACTATATGAGTGGAGGCAGCACTAAAGATAACGGCTGACTCCTGAGCATCACAGTGATGTTAGTAACATCCCAGTGTTCATTGATGAATGGAAATACTGTAGAAACTGGCCTAGAAACACAATGAAGCCTTAAAGAACATCCAAAATATGCCATTTTTAGGAAAGTGGCAGGAGCTGGCAGTCATTATAAACTGAGAGAAGCAAAACTGGGGAAATGTATTGCATATGTCTCTTATATGTAGAAATTCGGAAATAAATGAAAACATGAAAGCAAAAGGGATATGGGAGAGGGGAAGGGGACATGAGACAGGCCAACAAAGATAATAAATATCTTAGAACCATACTACCTATATGCCTAAAAATATCCTTAGGAGACTCATTTCTTTCAATAATTGATAGGTGCTAATAATAATCCTAAAGTAAAATATTCAAAAATGTAAGTCTAGAAATCATAGATATCTAAAATAAATAAGTCCTCATTTTAAAACAAACCCTCAGATACTGAAGACAGCAATAAAATATAATAAAGTATTTATGTAAATAAATAAAACGGCAGGAAAATGCACAACTTTTAAAGAGAACAGATCTATGACTTCTGGGATAAGCCAGACACAATGGCAATATCAGTTGTACCAGCAATATCTACAACTTCATGCCATGCAGATATATTTTCCTAACATCTAAATTCATTAACATTTTCAATTTAGTTTCATTTATTCTTTTTTTTCTGCGAAATATTATAGACCCTCAATATTATTTAGCACCATATATAAACATAGAAACATACCCATTAAGCTAATTTAAAAAAAATCTTACTATCAGACCTTTATCACACCTAACTCAGTCAGAAATTCTTTGTAAAGACTGTGCTCTCCAGGACGCTTGCAATTTTTTTGAGTATCTCCTAATTGCTTACTAACTTGGATCAGACCCAGTTGACTTCATTCACTTGTGATTTGCTGATATGTCTTCATTGTCACATCTTAGCTTCATCTTTGAGTGAAGATCCCTATTGTTTGACTGATATATATATATATATATATAGGGGATGTTTATATTTTTGTCCTATTAAATTTCAAATTAGTCTTTTTTATTAGTCATTTATCAAGAAACTAGATCTTAAATACAAATAACATTTTAAGGAAATAAATCAATATCTCTATTTTTGTGTTTCCATTTTAGTAATTTTTTTGGCACTGAACTTTGGTAAGTTATTCACTATGCAACTCTTATTTTGATTTTTCTTACTGTTAACTGGAAACTTGTCAGGACAAACTTTTCTTCCTCCAAAGTACTGCTCAGACCAAACACTTATATTCAGATTAATTCTCAGTCATTTAAAATCAACCCTTTGATTACTGCCCCCTAACCTCTGTGAAAGCTTACAGCCAAAATCATTTTCCAGATTGTATAGATGACTTCTCTGTGATTTAGCTATGCTCTGTACTGTAGATTCACCACTCAATGTCAGGTATGGGCTCTACCTCATGGAGAGGGCCTCAAATTCAAGCATGTGGTTGGTCGCTCCAGTTACATTGGTGTAACTATTGCACTGTGGGCTTCTCTCTGCCGAGCATGCTGTTGTCGTTGCAGAGTTCACATTTGAGAGAGACTGATGATAGCCTTTCTCATCCTTTATCAGGCATACAACCCTCCAATATTCTGAGAACCTACAGTAGGGATGACACTTTCATGTTGGAACCAGCTTGATTTTTCTATGTTCTGTGTTTCATGTATGTGGCATCTTGTAACAGCATACACAAGACCTGTGCAGGCCCAAGCCTCACAAAATCCCAGATGGAGGACTAGAGGCAGGCAGAAAGTTCACTCCTAGCTGAGGAGGTACTGGCATTTGATTGTCTCTGGGAAACGGAAAATCAGTTTTCTGTAATGTTGTGACACCCTGCTGTGTCAACACACTACAGGACAGGCCCCACAACCAGATGCCGTTGGTCAACACCAATTGGACTTGATGGAGAGTGGGGGAGGAGATGAAGTTAGGATGGGTAGGGAGGCAAGGTAGAATCCGTAATTTCAGCAGCAAATTTGATTATCTTTTCCATTCTACTGTTTTACACTTTTACTCGGGTAAAAATTACACTCAGGTACAGTAGTAAATTAGGTATATGAGATCTGTCTAGTTTTTAATAATGGAACTTGGAGCTGTGAACTTTCATCATTGGATGGTCTTTTTATTGTGCTTCATCGATCTAGGTATATTGTGTTTTCATTGTCACTCATTCCAAGATACTTTTAAATTTCCTCTTGATTTTTCATCTGACAAGTTTTCATGCCATAGCAAGTTTAGTTTCCATGCTTTTGTGTACCCTGCCATTTCTCTTGTTGATATTCAGATCCATCCTTCACAGTCAGAGAAAATGTAAGGTATTATTTCCATTTTCTAAAATTTGTTGAAATTTTCTCTGTTTCATAACATGTGGTCAGTTTCATAGAACATTCCATAGTCTGCTGAGAATGGTATAGTTTTTAGTTTTGGTTGTAATATTCTCCTTATGTCTGTTTGATTTCTGTTGTTAGTTAACACTGGGGTTTTTGTATTTAATTTTTGTTTGACCTTTCTCATGGTAAGAACAGGGTGTGTAAATCACAGCCTACCACTGTGTTGAGATTACTCTGTCAATCTGTGATTTTTAGATCTAATAGTGTTTGTTTTATGAAACTGTGTGCCCTGTGTTTGGTACATAAATTTTTAGGATTATAATCTTTTCCTTGTGGATTTTTGCTTTGATGAGTTTGAAATGAGCCTCCCTTTTTCTTCTGGCTAGCTTTGGTTTGGTCTCTTTTGTCAGATATTAAAATAGCTATGCCTGCTTGTTTATTTGTTCCATTTGCTTGGAATAGCTCTTCTGAATTTTTTTTTATCTTAAAGTGGTGTATATTATTGTTAGTGACGACTGTTCCTCAGAGGAAGCAAAAAGATTAATCCCATTTTCTGATATAATCAGACAGGTCAAGTACATAATCAATGCTGGTGAGTGCCCAAACTAGTGTTACCACTATGGAAAACACTGCAGAAATTCCTCAAAGAGCTGTAAATTCAGCTATACCATCCTTGGGCATAGACCCAAAAGTCTCTCTATCTTACTACAGAGATATTTGCTCTTCCATGCTCATTGCTGATTTATTCATAATAGATAAGAAATGGAAACAATGTAGCTATCCATCAAATAGTGAAATGATAATAGAAATGTGGCATGCTTACAGAATGGAGTGTTATTTAACTCCTAAAAACGAAATTATGGAATCCTCAGGTAAATGGCTGGAATTGGAAATAATCATCCTGCTGTAACTCAGATCCAGAAAGATAAATACAACCTGTTTTTCCTTTCAAGTACAGATGTTAGCTTTGCATCTTTACGTATGTGCATTTTACTTGGAACTCTAGTCAAGGGCTTTTCAAGGTGGGAAAAATAGACTGCAGATATATAAAGGAAGAAAGGATAAGAAATGGAACCAGAAGGATTAAATGGAGTGGGAGATGGGATGACAGGTTAGAGATAATTAACATTAAAGACCTTTTGGGAAAAGCTATGTGGGAACCTAGTACTGTAGAAACCTCTAAAACACACATACATATAACTCGAATGGTATTTTCCTATAATAGGAGGAAAATAACCCAACTAGATATTAAATGCTAGCTAATAAAAATTCCAGTTCTGGAATGGGTTATTTTTGAGTTGTTAGTCAATGTGTCATAGAAACCCTCCCCCAAATGTTACCAGCTTTTGCCAGCGTTCTTAGTCTTGCTCTTCAGAACTTGGTGGTCACGCCCTATTGCTGAAAACACAATACGGTTTTATCATAGACTATGGCGAAATCAACAAAATTCTGACCTTGAAGGTTCATTTCTACTGGCTAGCTTTCACAGTGGTGGAAGGTCCTATACAGGCTAATAGAGGAGAAAAGTAATCATTAATCTCACCCAGCTGTGAATAATAACAAGTAACCTCATATGCCCACTAGTTATGTGGCAAGTATGTTATGGAAGCGTCAACCACTTTCTAATTAGATGTAAGTCACCGTCCATGAGATGAAACTCATACCTAGCACTGTTAATGAGGTCAAAAACCTGTGGCTGCATAGGTCTCAAAACCTAGTTGGAAAACTTAAAACTATCATTCTGCTAACTGGACATAGTACTAAAACGACTCCTGAATGCATGTGAATGCATTCATGTCTCAGCCCTCATAATAGAAAGTTTCCTCTTGCAGTAGATGGCAATTAGCAAAGAGATGCAAAACTGGTGGTCAACACAGAGAATAAAGAACTGTGTTCTACTCAGTCCTAAATAGGATGTACATATCACACACATCCCTCCAAGACAGAGTGATTTTTGTAGAATAGGGGATAGAAAATTTGTAAGAGCCAAAAGAGGCTGATAACTTCAAGGAAAGTGTGCTTACTGAAAAAACAGGGGAGTTGTACATAGGAGCTCACAGTTGTATGGCAGTTTGCAGAGACCTGTCCAAGCTCAAGCTAAACCAAACCTCGGCATGGAGTTAGAGGACAGTAATGAAATCCCACCACTTAGCTGAGAGGATATGGGCATTTGACAGCTTCTGGGATAAGGAGTTGATTTTTCTTTTATGATGTGACCCCTAGTGGTTCAGTCATGTTCCGGTGCAGGTCCCCTCTCAAGAGTAGCTAGGCAACACAAACTGACCTGGAAGAAAAAAGAAAGAAAAAGAAAACTGGAAGCTGGGTGGGTTGGTAGAGGTGAGGGTGACATTGATTCTGGGCAGACTTTGGGGAGAAGGGAAAATATGTTCAAAGTGCATTGCATGAAATTCTCAAAGAATTAATATAATATTATTTTTTAAAGATTTCCAGTCTGCCGGGTGTTGGTGGCGCACGCCTTTAATCCCAGCACTCAGGAGGCAGAGGCAGGTGGATCTCTGTGAGTTTGAGACCAGTCTGGTCTACAAGAGCTAGTTCCAGGACTGACTCCAAAGCTGCAGAGAAACCCTGTCTCAAAAAACCAAAAAAAAAAAAAAAAAAAAAGATTCCCAGTCTGGGTTGAGTGAGGTAACCCAGACCCAGAAAGATAAACACCATATGTATTCAATCATAAGAGGGTATAAGATGTAAAGAAAAGACTAACCAGGTTACAATCCACACCCCCTGAGAAGGCAGATAACAAGAAGGCCCCTAAGACAGACATGCATGGATGACCCTGGGAAGGGGAAATAAATAAGATCTCCTGAGTAAGTTGAGAATGTAGAAAGTGAAGGGAGAAATAAAGGGGAGGGAGGAATGAAGAGGAGGGAGAAGAACATGAGGGGAAAGGGATGGTTGAGTTGGCGGGAGTACAGAGAGGAAGAGCAAAGAAGAGATACCTTGATAGAGGGAGCCATTATGGGGTTAGGGAGAAATCTAGTGCTAGGGAAACTTCCAGGAATCTACAAGGATGATCCTAGCTAAGACTCCTAACAAGAGTGCAGAGATTGCCTGATTTCAAGCTTGATGACTCTCCTGTCATCATAGACACTTCATCCAGTAATTGACAGAAGCATATGAATGTGAGTGACAGTTGAGTCTGTGAGGCCACTGGCAATGGGACCAGGATTTATCTCTAGTGCAGAAACCAATTTTTTAGAGGTCCATTCCCTATGGTGGGATACCTTGCTCAGCCTTGACACAGGGGAAAGGGGCTTGGTCCTGCCTCAACTGAATGTCCCAGGCTTTGTAGACTCCCCCATGGGAGGCTTTACCCAATCTGAGGAGTGGATAGGGTTTGGGTGGGGGAAGCCGGGAGGAGGATTGATGGGGAGCTGTGGTTAGTTTATAAAATGAAAATTAAAAAAAAGGTTAAACAAATATATGTATATTAAAAAATTTAAAAAATTAAAAATTAAAAAATATATGTATATTGAAAAATTAAAAAAATTAAAAATTAAAAAAAGGTTTTTCGAGATAGGGTTTCTCTGTGGCTTTGGAGCCTGTGCTGGAACTAGCTCTTGTAGACCAGGCTGGTCTCGAACTCACAAAGATTCACCTGCCTCTGCCTCCCGAGTGCTGGGATTAAAGGCATGCGCCACCACCACCCGGCTAACAAAAATATTTTTAAAGAAGATTTCCAGTCTGAATATGAATCCCAGAATATTTTGCATAAGGTCAGATGCTTGCATGTATAACAAGTACTACCCATGACCAGGCACCTTCAAGTAAAAAATAGACAGTAAAAATAGGAAACTAAGCAGCATAGGATTCAATGTATTCCTTCCTTCCTGCTTGATTCATCAAAATGCTTATTCATGTCTTCACTTTTCTTTGATGGTTCACATATATTTTGTGGCACACGTCACAGTGCCTACTCTTCATTGCTCACAGTTTGTTACTGACCAAAGACATTTATGGTCATGTGACCAACGTGAGGACACGGCTTACACTCACAGAAACAAGCTACTCCTGTTTACTCGTGCTGATTATAAGTGCATTCTTGGATTTGCTTCTAGGAGTGGTGATATGTCTCAGTAGGTAAAGGTGACCACTGCCAAACCTGATGACCTGAGTTTGATCCCAGAAATCCACACGGTAGAAGAGAATTGACTCCTGTAATTTTTCCTTTGACTCCCACACAGTACCCTGACAGTCACATTCTCCCCCAACAAAATTAATAAATAAATGTAAACAAAACGATACTCAACTCACAGCAATCAATATTCTCATCACAAACTTTTCTTTAGTTAGGGCTCTGATTAGGACAGCACATCCCATATCTAGACCCATAATTTTGGTCTATACATACTTCACTAAACTTAGTACTTTAAAAGAAAACCTTCTGAGTGTATACTCATTACATTTTGAGAGGCCTAAACATCCTCTAATCCTCTACCCTGGCATAGATTTCTGTCAAGACTTCATGTTTTGAAATTTGTCTAAATAAATTATTTTGAGGTTATGCTACTCTTTTTGAGGAAAAGACTCAAAGAGAACACTTCCCTTATATGGAATTGAAATAGAAAATTAACAAGAAAAGCTACAGAAAATTCTGTTCAGAAGCATGAACACTTGCTATCTGTAAATGACATTGAACCAGCCCCACAGCCTCAAGAGATGAACAGTAATGAAAAGCAGGTTTCCACAAATCCTTTTATTAAAATGATTTTACTTTAATCTCCTTCCCCTAAATTATTAGGGGAGAATTTGCAAGCCCTCCTTCACTTGAGAAGGGCTGTCTGTGGGGATGCTGAGGACCTTAAGAGCTGTAAGCTGCATCCTTTGTTTTCGGGCTATTTGTTGTTCTCCAGCCGCTGAGAAGCAGAGGGAACTTCAGTCGCATTCTCTAGTGAGTATGATGTACTCTGAGTGGGAAATCATTAAAGTTGACAACATCAATGGCAAAGATAAACAGGATTAGAGGCTAATATTTCAGAGTTAAAGGGTATGGTGAAAGGCAAATGAGCCAGGGACTCAGTGTGGCTTCGGAAATTTCCAAGACCTTGGCTATGCTTTGAAACATATTTATCATAAAATGTGCCTTTTGACATGAACAAACCAAAAGTGAGTCTGGCTTCAAAGTTTATACCATTCTTTTATCATTTTCTTATAGGAAGCTTTCATTCCTTAATAGGACAATGGTGTTTATTTGGGGACAGTCTCCTGGCACAGGTCATGACCAGGCTTTGGTACAGGGCTCTTTGACCAGTATTAATGCTGCCCTTATGATACCCACTCCTTTCTCTGCCTCTGTGTTCTTCACAGTGTGTGAGGGATACAGACTCTTGCTGGTGCTATCGTGTGCTAAACTGTACAAGCAACAAGCTATAGAGGTTTGGTATTAGCCCTTTGATTCTGGATAAATGACTTACTTAGGAAGTTCGTGGTGATAATTATAAGAGCAGTATCTTCAAGAATGGAACTTCTAGGGATGGGGAAGAGGGATAAGGAAAAGGATCATGGGAAAGAAAGGATGATAGAGAAACAGTAGAGCCCATGGTTATGGATCTATTCCACCTTGATCAAAAATCAGAGAATTCAGGCCTATTCTTGCTCCTTCAAGGTTATGACAGAAATTTTGACCCAGGGTGTGGCTGCCTACAGGATACTTAGCCTAAGGTGTGGTCACTGTATGTCCTGGCTAAACAACAGAATACTTAACTCAGGATATAGTTACTTGAAGGTTTGGGTATTGAAGAGGTAATTGCTTTGTTCCTTGTTTGTATCATAGTAAAGAAGTCTTTCCTTCTTCCCCCTGTTTTAGACCAGGGTATATAAAGCACATGGAAAATAAATGTGGGCAAATTCAATATTCACTGGGTCACCCTCCTGACTCTATTCTGTGTCTCTGTTTATTTCTTTTGTATCTTTGCTTTTTTATGCCTAACATTTCTAATCCACACACCCCTACCCTGGAGTGTTCGGGCCTGGAGAGGCTGGACCCCAATAGAGAAGTTGAAGATGAACAAAGTACACTGTAGATATGACAGTGAAACCCCTGTGTGTGATACATGCTAGCCAAAAAGGAACTGAAAATGTAGTAAACAAGAAAAGCAAAGACAAGACATTGTTTTTTTCTGAAATATAGTTGTATAGTAGTCATCATATGAAATTAATAAATATCATAAGCTTCTGGTTTGCCCAAAGGTGTTTGTCAATGAAAAATAGAAGCTATCAGTTACACCTCATTGTAAAATGTCATATCTGAGGTTGGGGAAGAAAATAATAGAACAAACACTTTACTCTTAATTACGAGGTAGTAGCGACGTGATAATAAAGTCCTGCAGCCTAGCTGCGTGTGCACAGGGGAGGGATGTGTTCAAAGCGGGGCTCCCGATGACAGCGAGGGAAGTTTGGAATGTTTGAAACCTGCATGGAGTTCAGAGTGTGCATCTATGCAAGGCAGATTCTAATTTATTTGGTAATCACATTATGTTGAACATTCTTTCCCTTCATAAATCAGATGTTTCTGTATTAAGCATTTCTAAAAAGTAAGAACATAATCCCAACCCACTGTGTACCTAGAATAATGTCACACTGGCACAGAAAATATGTGCTCTACAGATGAAAACAATAAGTTAGACCCTGCCAGCTCAGGAGGTACCCTAGTAAACCTCACAGGAGACACAAGCACCTATGAAGAACAGTATTCCCCTCCCGACTCAAAAAAAATGTGACTTAGAATTTTAGAATCCTGTGACCAATTATAGAATACATAGAGGTATTGAATGAATATGTTTCTTTGATTAATTCAGTCATCTGACTTACCTGCTTTAGAAATAACGTGGCCACTGTCACTTGTCATGGCTTAAAATAACCAAGAAAAGAAATCAATGAAAAATAAGTGATCTAAGGTTAAATATAAAATATAATAATAATAATAATAATAATAATAATAACAATAATAATAATTAATGCTTACTCTTTGCTACTAAAAAAATTAAGGTTCCAATTAAGAAGAAAAAGAATCAAGGAAGATACTCAACCTTGACCATTTCTTTCCATAAGCAAATCCACTTGTGCATACAGAGACACATTTTCCACTCACATGCATATGTACACACACACACACGTGCATACACACATAAACAAATATAAAATGAAGCTATCAATTAGCTCATTGTATGAGATTTCAGTTTGAATAACTAAATTTGAGCTCTATCTTTATAGTAAATGTTTACATTATTTTCTCTTAAGGCTAACCAGAAATTAAAATTACATGTATTACATGTGTCTCTTGAAAAAGAGTAAGCTATTCTGCCTACTTTCTCTGACAGCTCTGGTTGCTAAGGGCCCATTTTCTAATGATCTTGCTATAATGTTTTTCAGGACAGTTGTATTCCAAGAAACCATATGAAACAATTTCCTAAACTTGTTTTTCTTAATGTGTTCTACTAATCAACTGTTACAAACAAGCATTTCTTACCCACTTATTTTTGCCATCTGGTTTGGAAAAAATATGCTCAGACATCACCAATGAATTATTTCAAATTTATTCTTGTAATAGTCAACGTATTTCTAACTTTTGAGTCTTTCTCTCTCCCTCTCTCTCTCTCATCTCTGTTACTCCATCTCTTTTTTCATTTCTTTCTCCCTAAAAACACACGCACACACACAGTGACACACAGACACACACATAGCCAACTAACCAATTATCAATTTTTATGAATCCTTGTTAGATTTTTGTTAGGTTCCTCTTAACACCACTAGGGCCCTATATGAATGTCACAGTCTTCTAGTTAGTCACCTTCTTACCCTTGTTACTCCATACCCTAAACATTTATTTTCTACATGACAGTCAAAATTACTCTTTCTGAATATAAGATAAAAACCATTGTGTTGCAAACTCTGGCCCCCTTAGAATCCACAGTCCTGACAGTCTTCCACAGAATGTTCTCTCTCTGCCTTTTTCTGATTTTCAACTGAAAGTGGGATGGCTGAGCCCAGAACTTCTTGTGTTGGTTGCGCTACCATTCAAAGTTAAACCTGTTTTAATGTGTGTATAATAAATATTTGTGATACTTATTATATTTGAATGTACCTTAGTAATTTTTTAAAATTTTTATCCTTTTCTCATATATTACACCCTGCCTGTAGTTTCCTCTCCCTCCTCTCCCCCCAGTCTCTTTTTCCAAGCTCCCTTCTCCTCCAGTCTGGCTCCCCTTCGCCTCCTTCCACAAAAGAGCAGGACTCCCAGGGTCATCAAGCAAACATGGTGTACAAGTGACAATAAGATGAAGCATTACATCAAGGCTGGGTGAGGCCACCTGGTAGGAGGTAAAAAAGTTAGAGATACCCCCACTCTAATTGTTAGGAATCCCACAAAAACACCATGTTGCTCAGCTACAACACGTACACAGCCCTAGCTCAGACTAAGTCTTGCAGTTACTGAATTCCATAATCTCTCCTGTTAATGTTTCCATTACTTTATCCATTTTGTTCAGTTGGTTTTCTAAGGGAATATTGATGCATAAATAGTGCTTTGTCGAAACACATTGTCATGTTAGTAAGATGGCTCGCAGGTAAGGATGCTTGCTACCATACTGGACAACCTAAGTTCAAAACCCTGGAACCACCATGGTGGAAGGTGGGAACCAGCTCCCTCTAAGTTTCCATCTGACCACACCTGGGCTATGGTGTGCATGTACCATGTCCTCCTCATAAAATGAATCATTTTAGCAAATACAAGAATTTTCAATGTATAATAAATTTGCATCCTTTTTTGTGGTTTATACTCCTAGTTAACAATTCATGTTAAGGCACAATACTTCTTATTGGTAAGTCTAAAATCACGTCTGAGAACGTGGACTTTAGAATCAAATAGACTAGATTTAAGCCTCACCACACTGATTACTAACTACCATTTTGAACTCACTTCATACCCATAAAATGGAACGATAAGAGTTTACTATACAAAGTGAGTGCTTCAAATTAAATGAGCAGATTTTAAATTGATGCTATTAAGGAACATAGGAAAGCTACCTAGAACAGTAAGAATGTTAAATGAACACATGTAGGGGTTTTGTAAGTCAAAGAGAAGGCTAAGGAGAAAGCAGTTAAGATGAGTATCTCTGGAGGACTTCTGGTAACCATCAGGATCAATGACATAGACCGAAATCTCACTGGGACCTCACACCTTTGTGTTCTGAAGTGTTACACTTTAATTTTTAAACAAGTTTACATTGAAAATATTATCTACTATGACCAGATTGCTTGCTGTGGCTATCATACTGAAAGGAAAATCGTTATAGGTTTCTTGAACCCTGATTAAAATAGCTATAGACCAGGTACTCTGAGTCCAGCTACTACAATTCCTCCATGCTCTTGTCTCAGGCAGTCTTATTTTGTTTCTTTGCCTCTTTCCATTCATTTTAACAGTGCTTCGTATGAGGTTGTTTTGTTTTAATAATTTAAAATGTATTCTAGGGCCTGGAGAGATGGGTCTACGGTTAAAAGTACTTGCTGCTTTCAGTTCCTAGAACCCACGTCAGAATGCTCACAACCACCTGTAACTCCACATCTAGAGAGTCCAATGCCTTATTCGGGCCTCACAGGTACTCACTCATGTGCACATGCCTTCAGGCATACATGTGTGCATGCACACACACACACACATATCAGCAGCAACAACAATAATAAATAAATAAATATTTAAATGTATTCTATCCCTGTTGGCTATAATAATAAAGTTATGTCACCCTCACAGAAGTTTTATGACTTTGAGAGCCTGACTAGAGAATAGTTTAAAAATTACCTTTTTTGCAAGGCCAATTCACTTACCTATTCACATATATTAACTATCTTTTACCTATTCATACAAAGAGAATTTTGGGAAATTTCTTGATAGAGTAGGTCCATGGTTTTAAATACACCTTATAATAATCACCAATTTCCAACTTTTTAAGAGTAAAACCCAGGCACTTGCATGAAATGCATTGCAAAAAAGAGAATGGTCTCCCATCAGTAAGAAACTGGAGTGTTCCACAGGCTATTTATTTGACCTGCCAGCACAGTCTCCTTTTGCACACAAGCACCATTAGACATCTTCCAAGAATTTCCCTGTGCTCCACACGACATGGAATGGGCTCCCTAACTCTGACTGAAAATTTTAAAAAGAAGTCTCATGTCACCTTGTTTAGGAGAGGAACTCTGATGGCAATCACGAGGGTGAGCAAGACAGATCTTTGATTTGCCATTTACATTAATCACTAATTTAAAAGTACTTCAAAGCAGAATAATTTGTACACTGAAATAACTGGAGTCCTAAAGGCAGTCAGAAATTTAGTTCAGAGGACTAGAGCTCTGATGGCTTTTGTAGATTTTGAAGAATGTTTTTACCATATTTTTCCAGAGAAGAAAATACTAAGATTTCCTTTGGTATTTATAATCATACCATCAGGGTATGTGACATTAATCCCCATTGGTTATGAGCACTCTTCTGATCTGAGCTACACATCCAAAGACACACTGGTGAAGAGCAGTCGTCCATTGCTTACACATCATTTTTGGGAGCAGGCCCAACACACGTTCATCAGACTGTAAGGACCCCAACTCTGTTACATGGGAATTTGATAGAAGGACATTTACTCTGGGACTGACACCAAAAATACAACTCTATCAATGTCACCTGTATGTCAGCAAACAGATTAAATACTGCTAATATCCAGCATAATGGAATTCTGTGTGGTCTAGATCATATTTGTGATAGTATATTTGAGACAGCTGTAAACCTTGGAAGAAAATGCCTGCCTAAAAGAATAGCTTTTTTTTCTTCTTCTTCTGCTCCTAAACACATTACAGTTGCCAGTGTAAATCACCTGCCAGTCTATGGCAAATGTACCAGTGTTTTAATCTGGAAAAAAATGGGGGCAGAAATAAAATACAGATAATCTTTTTGGCCATTTCCTTGGCACCATCACACATCGGAGAGTGACAGGTCCTTCACTTGAGTGACAGGTGTCCTTTGAAATGCCTGTGAATCAGGGTCTGTACGGACTGTTGATATGCATATTTCCATCCTTATCGTAAAGGAATGGATGGCCAGATAGGTGCTGTTAACATTGCAAATAGCTCCAGAATTATTCATTGTCAGCTCCAGGCAAAGAATAGGGGGAAAGTTTTATTATTCGCCACGCACAATAGCGGGATGCTTAATGATTCTCAGTTACCTTGGCAGAATTGTCTGTCGACTTCAGGCACTAGCAGTGGGTGACACAGGTCTGGCCAAGTGTTAGAGCAAGATCATACATTCTGGTCCCATTTTAATTTCTAATACATTAATCTTTCCCTCCCAGATGCACAATGAATATTCCATGGACTCTTGTTTGTCAGAAGCTGTCTGGCTTTCATCTATTCAGGTGGTTTCATTGACTGTGAAAGCGTGCTTCAAAGGCCCGATCAGTCAATGACAACTGTCTCACAATAGCATGGAGTAATGCTTCCCCTTTTTCTTTTCAGGCATCTGATAGACAACTTTGACACCTGATCTCTGGGGACCCCATGGAGTCACTCAGAGTTCTTAAGAGACTTCCTTTACTTTATCACTCCAGAAAGAATTGTCGCAGGTGAATGTATCGCACTTTCTCAGGAGCTGAACCTGACCCTTGAATCCATCTCATTTGCACTGCAGGTTTCAGGATGAATTAAAATGGATTAAGTTGGCTTAATGCTGTTCTACAAGCAAGCGGAAAGCACTGTGCCATTCATTTCTAATTTTAATCCTTTGTCTTAGCCTGTTAATTACTATTGTTTTAAGTTCATTATCCTGGCATGCACATTGTTGCTACTTGGATGCTAATGCTTGTAAGCAGTGTCCCGACTTTTGCAGGTACTGACCCTTCAGTTGTCAAAGGAGTCCGTGTCGCTGCTGAACATCCGATTATATAATCTACAATTCTCTTTTTAAATTTTTATTCTTCTCTTGTCTCTAATTAATTAAGCAGCAGCCCCATTGAAGCATCTTTTGCACAGACTCCAGTTCAAAGTATTTCAAAGGAGAAGGAGGGACCAGAAGCTGGCTATGTGATCGCTGACAACTTCAGGTTAGAGCCATTCTGTCGTAGCACAGGTTTTGTCTGCTATGCTTTCAAAATATGGCCATAAATAGCAATCTAAGATCTTATTTCTTGCGCTACTATAGTATTTTCAGCATTTCTATTCAGCGCAACTGGGACACTACAATGCCACAACTGAGAATAAAGGAAAAAGATACTTGCTGGGAAGTTACATGAAAAGATGAGGCAGTCAGGGTTTAAACATCTCACGTCTGACACAGATGTCAGTCAGAGAATTGCTTGCTCAGTGTCCTCATGAAGTTCAGTCAGACTCATGAGCACTTTCTGTGAAGGAAACAGCACAACTCCATAATAGCAAAGTTCTGAACATAAAAAAGTTCAGCTTTATTTATGATTAGAGCCATATAACTTCCTATGGTCCTAACTCTGTGCTCTGTGTTCTCGAGAAATGAGGGGGGGGGAAGCGCTCTACTGCCTTTCTCTGATTACACTGTGATTATTTGAGCACATGCCTTCCTTCAACATCATATTGTTGAGATTCTTTTATAAGCCCATCAGTTTATCCAATGTACCGTTCTTTGACAGAAATAAATTGGGGAAAACACTTGATAAAGGAACTTTGGGAAAGAATTGTTTTCTCATCTCCATGAAGGCTACTAAGTTCAACCAAAGCAAAAATTCTCAACCATCGGTTGTGCTGATCTGCGTGGGTCGTCAGCACAACTGTTTCGCTTCAGAATCACTCTAAAGGAAGGATCTTGAATTTGTGGACTCTTGATTCTCTCCTCCCTTCCCTGCCCAAATCCTGCATTTCCAGTTTCTCTAATTTCTTCTGCAGAAAAATTCTCTCTTTCTATGAGTTTAATAATACCCCAACCATATCATATTCTATTTAAAAGTAACCTCTGCCTTCATCATACCTTCTCTATTTTCCCACTCTCCTCCTTCCTTGCATATATAGCTGTACAGATTTACAGACAAAGCCTGCTGATTCTAGAAATTAGTAGACTGCTCCATTGCAGGACTTGTGTTTTCACTGAGTTCCGTGTTGCCCAAATCGATCATTTCATCTTTGTTCATTACTTACTCTTTTGCCCAGGAGCATTCAAGTGGACTAGCTGTCTGTTCCTCTAAATCCTTGTTTCTCTTCATTTAAGCAGCATAATGATATCAAGCATCACAAAGCTGCTCTGTCCTAGTCTCATTTCATGGCTTCTGCCCCCCTTTCTGATTTCTATATTCTGAAGCTTCTGATTCTTGGGCTTCAACTCCCCATCTAAATTTATATTCATATTTAAGTGATCTCATCTGATCTCCTGGGCACATCAACACTTTCTTCAACTAACTGTCCCTATAATACAGGATTCTTTTGATCTATTTTATACCTCACATAGCCACTCAAGATCTCTACCTAATTTTATAGCATGGATTTAGTATTTTACACATTCAAAACAAAATATTTTACTTTATTCCCAATGACAATTGCTTAGATAACTGAACCAACCGCTCCCTTTTCCAGTTCTATAGCTAAAGGAAGTAAAGAGGACATATCTGAATTTTCCTCAAAAGCGGCAAACATTTCACAATGCAATAAAGAATTATCATTCTAAGCTGAAGTGGAAATTGAAATTGAGAAAGGCAAATTAATACAGTAGCTGCTGTACTGTGAGAAAAGTTGTCAATCTATAGTATGGGAGAAAAACTTGGCCAAGGATATCTTTGACAGGGTATTGGACAGAATGCAGAATGCATAAATAAGTCAAAAAGTTAAACATCAAAAAAAAAATCATCCAATCGGTAGATGTGCCAAATGAATGGAACGGTTCTCAAAAGAAAAAATGCAAATGATCAAAAGACAGTTGGAAAAGGTGTTCACCATTCTCATGTAAAAGAAGACTGAAAATTAAACTGCACTGAAATTTCATTTCACCTCTGTAAGAATGGCCAACAGCTACTCTGTCTTAGGAGACCCTGCCTGAGGCCCTAGTTCAAATTCAGTCACAACTGTGGACACATGTGTTGTCTTTCCTCCCCGTTTGGAATGTGATAAGGTAGTAGTTTAAGAGAGTTCCGGAAATTGTGCAGGGGCACCCGATCATTTAGTGGAGCAAGCATGACTCTACCATTTACCTTTCTGATTTGAAAACATCCTCTCAAACCCATTAGATCTGTTTGTTAAAGATTTATTCCTTTCATATTTTAGGTGCGTGAGTGCTTTTGCCTGGTTGTATGTGAGTGCCTGTGTCCCATATAAGTCAGAAGAGGGCACAGATCTGGAACTGGAGTTAAAAACAGTTGTAAGCCAGCCACCATGTGGGTGCTGGGAACCCAGCTTGGGTCCGCTCAATGGCAGTGAGTGCTCTTAACCGTCGAACTCTCTTCAAACCTTCGTCCAGCTCATGATACCTTAGTGAACAGTCTTACAAGACTTTCTTATAAAGATCAACCAAGCATAGGGGACGTTCCCCAGCCAAACCCTGAAGCTGTGCACAGAACTCTTTAAAATTTGCCATTATTTCTCTACGGGTGTGGATGTGCCCACGCCAGCACTTCTGTTTGTGGGAGTGTGCTGAATTCATGGGGCCTGAGGTTTCCTTGGCAGGCTGCCATCCATTCTCACCTTCTAAGGCTTGTGGCTACAACAGTTGGCACTCCATTTCCTTGCCTGCTCTTTGTAAACATTTCTTCCATCTGATTAGTAATTTAAAATCTCCCTGCCGTGTTTGTTGATCTCCACCTGTCTGTTGCTTTTCCTGTGTTTAGAGGTTGAAATGCTATGTTGGTGCAAACTTAATAAAGCTTAACAAGACACACATCCATTGGAACTACCCAGATGGCAGAGCGTGGGCTGAGAGTCACACGGCTTGATTTCATGGAGTCCATCTCTGCACTAAGGAATTCCACATACAGTGTTAAAGTCCAGTTGTCCGAATTGGTTAGTAATGGTTTCAGTAAAAATATCTTTTCCCTTGCTGACTATAACCCCAGTGTATAACTGGTTTCTATTAAGTCTCAGAATAAGTTTCATTACTGCTAAGAGGGGCTTTAAAAATATTGTAAAAGACAGTATATATCACAGACTTGGGAGAGAAACTCCTTGTGGCTCCTGGGTGAGTGTGGGACACTTGGGAAGCTGCAAGATTGGGAATCCATATTCTGAACCCAAATACCAGAGATTACATTTTTATTGTAATTTACTGAAAAATCCCAGGAACAGTTCTTCAGTGCTCAGAACAAGTTACTAGCATGAACGAAATGCTAAAATCAACATGAAAGTAATCGGCCACAAACAGAAAGGCTTTATTGGACAGACGCAGACTTTTCAAAACAAGGCTAATATTTCTTTGTCTGTCATCAGAGTTATCTGTCTATTTCACTATTGAGTTCCTACAAACGACAATGCCTAGGAGTCACTCCACTGGTTTAGAAGACAGATTTACAATTTCAGTTCTCGGCTTTTAGCTCACATACCTCTGGGTTTTTTTTGTTTTTTTGTTTTGTTTTGTTTTGTTTTTTCTACTTCAGTTTGGTCAGGCTTGCCCGCGGCAATCAATTCTAGACCTTCACCTCAGAGAAAACTTAAGTACTTTTGCTATCGTGAACTGAAGCATCTCAGTTCTATCCCTAGTGTCTACTCTATCTGTTAGATCAAGAAAGGTGGAGGAGCTATGGAAATAGAAGGAGACTAGGCTAGCCCTAACAGTTTTTCTTCATGGGAACAATGAGGGCAGCAGTCTACACTGGAGTGCGGACTGTGAGCACACACATAGGCACAGTCTACACAAGACTGCAGATTGTGCACTCACACGGAGGCACAGTCTACACAGGAATGAAGACTGTGCACACACACATAGGCACAGTCTACACAGGAGTCCAGACTGTGCGCACACAAGTAGACACAGTGGGGTTGAGGATTTTAGAGGACTGGAAAGGGAACAGTGCAGAGATGGGAAGTTCAATCTGTCTATCCATTTCCTACAGTGTCAGGATAGTAAATCCTACTATTCATGTGTTGAGGTTCTCTTCACAAGTTCCTCAGCTCATGGCTGCTGGCAATGTCCTTATCAATATTCTGACTCTCAGGAATTTTTCAAGTCTTCTATGGTTCTTTATTTTAGGCCATTTACCCTTCAGTGTCCTTTTTCATCTTGACTTTCTCCTGACTGCTTCGTCATGTGACCTCACCACTAACTGTCATTTTGTTAGAGCTCCTAAAATCTTCTACTTTTTAATTTCAAATAAATATTTTAGTGAATTAAACAGAGATTCTCTCCTCCTTGGAAATCCCGTGGAAAGTCTGGTCTTTTTCCCATTTCTTCTCACACTTGAACTTATTTTCTTTTGGACAATATAGAAATTACTGACCATACTTTATTTTTCAATAAACCAATTTAATATTTTTAAATCCTCATCATTCTGATCTTCAAACTTCTTGAAGTTTCTTATTCACTCTTCAGGGTGCCATAGATTGAATTTTGCCCCTTAGTTGAGTGTAATCTTTCTCCCCAGACCACCAATGACAATTAATACTAGCTTTATGATATCAATCTCAACCTATACACGTAATACAATTGACAATGTTTACTGTCTTAATTTCTTCCTGATGGCAAATTCCACGACGGTCTTCCTCCCACTTATATTTCTGGTCTCCTCTGCCCTCCTGTTTTTCTGCTGTTCAGTTTCACCTGTGGCTCTTTTTTCAGCTCACTCTACCTACCCTTGGGCATTTTATTCTTACGTGTTTCTTTGAATGGCATTTTTGTTTATACACTAAGAACTGTCGCATGTCAGCTTTTGTTTTCCTTGGAACCATCAATATAAAATGCCCAGGGAACATTTAAATATTTGCCCCTCCTTCTTACTTTGGGGCTGGGACTTACTATTCCACCTCACTGATACTCAGGCTACATTATTTATTAGAATCAGCCCAAATCCTACTTATAGAACACCTAATTCTTATTTTATTAAATTTATTTATTTATCTTACAACCTGGCCGAAGTTTCCCCTCCCTCCTCTCCGCCTAGTCCCTCCTCCCACCTCCCCTCTGCTGCCTACTCCCCATCTCTGTTTCTGTTCAGAAAGGGCCAGGACACTTACAGTTATCAACAACACATGGCATGTCAAATTGCGGGAAGACTTAGCACCACCCCTTATATTTAAGGCTGGGCAACACAGCCCAGTGTGAAGAATAGGTTCCCAAAAACCAACCAAAGCTTTAGATACAGTACCTGCTCTCACTGATCCCACAAGTAGACCAAGCTACACAATTGTCCCATATATTTAGAATACCTCTATATTTATTTATTTATATCTGCATTATATATACTTTTATATTTAAAAATATATGTCCCATGTAGGGCCCCTGGCCGTGGGTTCAGTCTGTGTGAATTCCTACAAGCCCAGGTTAGATGTTTCTGTGTGTTTTGTGTGTGTGTGTGTGTGTGTGTGTGTGTGTGTGTGTGTGAGATGTCCTTGACTACTCTTGCTTCTACTATCCTTCTTCCCTCTTTTCAGCAGGATTCTTAGAGCTCTCCCTAATATTTGGCTGTGGGTCTCTGCATCTGTTTCCATCAGTTGCTGGATGAAGCCTCTCTGATGACAACTTGACTATTGACTAGCCACCGACCTCGGAATAGAGCAGAATATCATTAGGCATTATAATATTGACATTTTTTTCTTCAGTCATGTTTGGCTCTACCCTAGGTCTCTGGGCCATCCAGTCTCTGGGTCCTAGAACTCCAGGCAGTGGCAAAGGTGGGTTCACTCTCAGGTTGGACCAGTCATTGCTTAGCTACTTCCACAATCTCTCACCACCCTTACTCCAGCACATCCCATCGGCAAGACAGGCTATAGGTCAAAGGTTGTGTGACTGTGTCTCAGTCTCTTCACTGTAAGTCTTTCATGGTCATAGGAGATGGCCAGGAATACCTAATTCTTTTTCCACATGTTCCCATTTTCTCCCTAACCTGAACCTGATTCTGACCTTGTGTACCGCAGTTTGGAGAAGAATGCTACAACCTATTCATTTCTCAGGCCAGATTGATAGAGTCATCCTAAGAACAACTTTACATGACATCATGTTGACAAGGTATTTCCTTTCTTCCTTCTACATGTCTCCATCTCCAAACTGTCTTTAGGAATTTCAGTTTCCCTTTTGTGGGATTTGAGCTTGCAGTGTCTCCAAGTATCTTCTTTTACACAATTGTTCCTTAGCTGATGGTACTGTTTTGGAACCTTGAGAGGATGGCACCCAACTAGCAGAGGTATATCACTAGCAGTAGGCCTTGAAATGTTATACTCTAGGCCCTGGCTGTATCTGTTCTTGCTCTAGTTCTACTGATATGTGCCTAGTCTCCATTACATAATTCTACTGCCATGATAAATGAATTTGTTAGAACCATGAGTAAAAATTAATTTCTTCATTTAAATCCTGTAAGTTGTTTCTTTTGTTTGTTTTGGTTTATGAAGCAGGTGTTCATGTCTTTCAGATTGACCTCAAACTCACTATGTAGCACCCAGAACAACTTTGAACTGCTTATCCTTCTGCCTTCACCTCCCAAGTGCTGAGATGTCAGCTGTATACCTCCATGCCTAACATATGTGGTACTGGGGCTCAAACTTGATGTTTTGAGCATGGGAGAAGGGCACTGCACCAATCAAGCTACTTGCCTAGCTCCTTAAATTCCTTGTACACTTTTATTTCTTTTAACCACATTACTGCCATAGTTTCTTCTGTTTATGACTGGTTAGACTAACACAAAGTTCATAAAAACAACATGAAAATACACTAAATATTTGTAATTCCTTCTTACCTTTGTTCTCGCTGGTCTACTTCACCGATCCCAAGCTATGCCAGCTGTATGGAGCCCTTCCTTTGTCTGGGTTGTGTTGTGTCTCCACCATGAAGCTTCCTCCTTCTCTGCCAGGAAAACTGCTGATTGTTCCATGTTCCTTCTACATTTTGTCCTTCGAGGGGCTTGTGTTTGCTGCTTCAACTCTGTAGCTCTCCTTAGAATACTTCTTATCTTTGTAAACATCTCATTTATACGTTAGCTGTTAGGTTCTTGGGGATGTGAATTGAAGGCTGTTTGTCAGTCATAGAAATTCAAATGATACAGAATGCTCAATTAATATTTGTGGACTATACAGGTGGATAAAATTATAAACATCAGGTGAGCATCATGCCACTCATCCTTTTAAATGTCAGCTTTGGAATCATGTGAGTCTTAAGGGAATTTTGTTCCTAATCCTAAGGAATCAAATATTAATAGTTTTACCGTGCATACACAGTGTCTCTGCTTTCTAGGCCTCATTTATTTTACGTAGTAATGTGACCTTTTTCCAATAATTCCACTGAGAAAATATACAGAAAAACAAGAACGGGTAAATTTCCCAGAGAACAACAGACTTCCTTTAAGAACTTTCAACAATTATGTTTCAACATAATTGGAGTTAAAAATTTTAGGAATTTCAATCTTGAAAGAAAAGCTGTTCAGCTGAGAAATTTGGTCTATGGTGCGGGAGATGTGTCTGTATTCTGTCAATCATGTTTTAAGTAAATGCTGATTAGCCAGGTAGGAAGTATAGGCGGGTCAACCAGACAGGAAGTAGAGGCAGGGCAAGGAGAAAGTCTGGGAAGCAGGAAGCTTCCCCAGCATTCCTGCGCAGATCTCCAAGGAAGCAGCATGTGTCCCTGTCCCAGCTGAGAAAAGGTACTGGCCATGTGGCTGACAATGGGTTAATATAAGTTATGGGAGCTGGTAGGAAGACTGAGCTAATGGGCCAATCAGTGTATAACTAATGTAGACTCTCTGTGTGATTTTCTTTGGGGCTTGCCGGCTGTGGTGTACTGGGCAGGGCAGAAACCCTAACGAGCAGGCCCCTCATGTTACAGGTCTACAGTAGGTTAATATACTGCCTGCTTCATCAAAATATGTGAGTCCGAAGTAAGAGCAGCTCACAATTCACACAAAGTCAGCTTATGTCTCCTAAAGATTGCTCTAATGGTGTCTTGGTTTAAAATTCGTTTTCGTCCATTGCAGTCAACAGGGCTTGCTAATGAAAACATTAGCAAGCACATTCAAAGGTATAAGTCATCTACAGTACAGTCTTTAGCTGTCATTTTCTTAGGCAAACTGAAATGAAAGCACAGAATTTTAGGATCCTCCCCCTCAGGGGTGAGTGGAAGTCATGAGCCAAGGCAGACTACAAACATCCTCTCGTCCCCAGAACGATGCTGGCACACATCTGTTCCAGTCCATTAACATTTTCATCCCAACTTTGTGGGCAGGCGCAAGCTTGCTGCTCTCTGTGGATGTAGATCGAGGGAGCGGCTGCTTAGGTGGGCACAGGTATTTTATAATTTGTTAAGATGCATATTCCAGCACTTTTTGAGATAAAAAATCACCAAGCCCAACTTGAGCTAATAAACTAATGACTGCTGTCCCTAATGACTGAACCACAAAGGGGGTCTTAACTAAGTGAGCCAATTATTACATTGCCATGTATTTTTAATTCCTTCCTGTTAAATCATGCATTTGGGTGTTATATAGAAGTTTTATGCTTATTAAAAAATAACCAGTATGTATGAGCTTATGAAAGAAAACTTCACTCAGATTTTTAAAAAGCAAATGAAAACCTTCAAATCTAACTGATGCCATATGGTATACTCAGACACACTTGTGAAAGGAAAGTTAAACCTTGAATATATTAATGATTTTACTGAAAGGGGGGAAAAGCCTCTTTTCCATTTTTGCATCTGAAAAGGCTTTTGAATCAAGGATTAGGAACACATTTCTGAAGAAGCAACTGAATTTGGTAGCATCTATCTAATATTATGCTTATAAATAGTACATGGTTTTGAATAACACAAAAGTTTAGCATTCTGTCTTAAAAACTGCTCTAGAGGTTTAAAAATATCTACAGCTTATTCTCTACTTCCATGTTTTCATTGTGTCTTACAAATTCTTTCACCTCACCTTTATGCAAAGACAAGAACCCAATTCACCAGGTGTACTGTATATGTACTTGACTCTAGAAGCGGGAATTACCATTGACTTGCCCTTCCCTGGTTTTCCTTCCTCAAAATGTCTCTTGTACATAATTTATACTAATATGTAAATCATCTACTAAGATCCTGGTTGTTTGTTTTCTTGTTTTCCTTTCTCTCAAATTGCAAATGTGAACCATTCAGAAAGCCAAACAAAAAGCAAGAACGTATTGCCCTAATGGAGACTGTCACCCCTGAGCAGCATTGTTCTGCCCTGAAACCAGAAGTGCTTTCACTTTATGTATTGAAGTGTAAGCTTGTGAATCACTTACATGGATACCATATCTACTGAAACCAGAAGTGCTTTCACTTTATGTATTGAAGAGTAAGCTTGTGAATACCTTACATGGATACCATATCTACTGGTACAAGTGGCCTTTTACTTTTCAAGATGGCAATAAGCACAACTCCCTGAGATAGCATCATGTTGTGCTGTTATAGCTAAGGACACTGTTTCTGGCAGGATCTTCTTCTCTGGCCTATTGTGAGCTGTGTAGATTTGCTGTGTTACACCTTCATGGTGGGGCAGAATGAGACACTCCTTCTTTGACAGACATCGAGAACTTTCTAGGTGATAAGCCAGGATAGCATTGAGTAATATATTTAATTTGGATGTAAACAAAATTGTTGCTTATCAATCAGAAGCAGCAAAGTATTTAGTTAATTTAGTTAACACTTTATAACATGCATGAGCTCCAGAAAGGATCTTTTTATTTTTAATGTATGAATAGCTTAAAATACTCGAAAAAAATAAAGATCAGTAAATGATAAAATATGAAGTGTCAAAGAAATTAATATAGTAACATTTATGTGTATAAAAAGATTCTTAATAATTATACTAGTCATTTTGAAGGAACAATTGATATTAAACTTACATATCTAAACTGAGAATGTGATTAAGACATCTTGGTATAAACTGAAACTGGATGTGGTTATAAAAATAAAAATTCTTGAATATTTAGCCACCTGGTTATTCAGAGTTTTCTCATGGAAGTACAAACATACTTGCGGGTGGATCTGCTCTCCTGATGAAGATCCATAATCTCATTATTTGGAATTATGGCTCCACCCCTGGCTTATATTGCAAAAAATCCCAAAATAAATACAAATCTATGTAGAAAAGATGACAATAAAAGGAAATCTTAGAACAAATATGCATTACTAATAGCCAAAAACTCCGAATTCAGGGGGTAGACAGTAAGTTACAAGTACCTTATGGACAGAGACGATGAGGTATGAGAAGATCAAGGCTGCAGAGCATGCTTCTTGTCAAAGATTCCCCAATAAATCATCAGATCTCACTGAATTATCAATGAGCAGAATAAGGAATTCCAGCAATAATAAGGGTTCTCAAGCAGAGTAGAGAGAGACAAGAATTCCTGGGGAAAGAGACTGGGTAAGTCTCAGATAAGTTAAACAAAGGAATGGAAAAACAAGCAAGCAGGGCACACTAAGCCTGCAATAGGATCGCAAAAGTCTGTTTGACAGTATGGCATGATGGTATCTTTGGTTACAGGAAAGGTACAGTTCACCATTGCTACTCAGATTCCTCAGGAACATGGAGTGCCCACTCTGCTTACAAAAATAAATAAATAAATAAATAAAAGTGATGCTCCTTATATTGCAGCTCATAACGACTTACGTGTGCAGAAATAGTGTGAATAATCAAAATTCCACTTGTTTCTGATGCAAACGTACATTCCAAGTTCTGCTGACTGTCCAATCCTTCATAGCTATATTTGGTGGTAAATTCAAACTTGTCTAAAGTCTATCATTGTCTAATCTCTTGCATGTTAAAGAATAAGCTTACCTTCAGAATGCTTAGCCCTAAATAGAATATTGTACTGCATCTACTCCATTCAGGGCTCACGGAAGGTCAGAGGTCTATAAGAGCCAGAAGCAGTGGATGACTACCAGGAAATGGGGGCTTCTGAACACAGCAGGGAAGCTGCACATATGAGCTCACAGTAAGTGTTACAGTGTGCACAAAACTTGCACTATGCCCAAGGCAGACCAAATCCCAGCACTGAAGGGAGGGACTGGGTATGAAGTTCTACCCATAGCTGAGGAGCTATTGGTATTTGTCAGCTACTGAGAGAGAGAAATTCAGTTTTCTCTAGGAATGTAGCTCCTTGTATGTCAACAATATTCCACTGAGGATCACACATTCATGACATATTTGATCCACACAAATTTGTCTTGTTGTTGGGGATTGGGGACACAAGTTTGGGTGGATAAGAAAGGAGAGTGGATCTGGGAAGAGTTGGGGGACAGAGACTGTGTTGTAGGAAGAGGGCCGCTTGTTTGTCCCAGCTAGTTTATACCCGAAATAACCACACAGAAACTGTATTAATTAAAACACTGCTTGGCCATTAGCTCTAACTTCTTATTGGCTAACTCTTTCATATTAGTTTAACCCATTTCCATTAATCTGTGTATCGCCATGTGGCAGTGGCTTACTGGAAATTCTAACACGTGACCATCTCTGGAGGAGGGTCCATAAGTTCTCTGATTCCACTTTCTCCCTCCAAAATTCAGTTCTGTCTTCTCCGCCTACCTAAGTTCCGCCCTATCAACTAGGCCAAGGCAGCTTCTTTATTCAATAACCAATGAAAGCAGCACACAAACAGAAGGAACTCCTACACCAAGGCTAACTATGATCAAAACATATATGAGATTCTCATAGAACTAAAAATTGCAAATATTTTTTAAAAAGGATCAGTCTTCATATTTCCTCCTCAAGGCACTGTTTTTGCTGTGTTATAGAAAGCAGAGTGTGCTAGGTAATTTTGAAAGCAATCAAAATCTGTCATTTTCAATCATGCTTTTAAAACATCATTTTGTTAACATTTAATGCATTTTCTAATTTTTAAGCTATCTTATTATATTTCTAAGTTGAATAATCTTACATTATACAGTTTTCCACTTGCTAGAATATCTCAAATGTTTCTATGACATCATGTGTTCTTTGTAATCTTGGACCTTATTGACTTCAGAGCATTAAAATTTGTAGATTTGTTACAGTCAACATCATTAAATTGACTATTTAAATTGTTTTCTCTCTTTTAAAAGTAAATTTTTTGTTATTTGTGTATATGGTACATTTTGATTTTGTGAGAACAAGAATATAGTATATCTAAAACATAAACTTTGGAGTCAAAGTTATAAATTGTATATAATATCAATTACTTTTTACAGTTTTACAAGCAATATATGAAACTCAGAAAAAAGAAGCAATGAACAAGTGTTTAGTTAAATGTTACAGTTTTCCTTTATTTTCTGTCTCATGTTCTCAGTTCTCATGGACCTCTTTCACTTTGTCCATTCTCTTCACACAGTTTCCGTAAGGACGTATTGCAAATGAAGAAAAATACTTTTCTATATAAATAAAATATTACCTATAGTATTGTTTTATAATACATTTATATATTTCACAGGAAGTCTTATTTTTTAACTGTAGGTTTTCTTTTTAACTTTTCATAATTTTAAAGTATCTCACATTTCCTCAACTAATCATCTATGTATTAATATTTTAATTTTTATGTATTATATATGAAATAAAATTTCAGACAACTGTGTAATAAATACAATTATCATACCTCTTTCAACTTCTCTTGAGTAAGGTAAGTCCTCCTTTTTTTAATTTCTTGCAATTTAAAAACATTAATTTAAAGTTATTTTTAAAAACTAATTTCCAGCAATGCCTTATTACCTGGAGTGTAAGTATTCATCATACAAAGAAATAAACCATAAATCAAAAAACATGCTGATTTTTTTTCAGAGTAGTTTATTTGGTTCCAAAGGGTGAGATTACTTCTTACCAATTATGACAACTGGTATTGGATTCTTATTATTAATGGACTCTATTTGTTGTGTTTAGAAACTAGCAACATGGCTTCCAGGAAAACATTTTTAAAAGAATGGAGAAAGAAAATCTGTGCCTGTATGGAAGGGTTATTCATACTGAGACCTGCACAGAGAGTGTAACCCATGCAGGATGCCCCCTATGTCTGCCTTCAATTAGTTTAGAGAGAAGAAAACAGCTTAGGAGTGTGTTTTCACCAGTGTGAATGGAAAGGACAAAGGGCAAAGGGTAATTAGCTCCTGACCTGAAAGAGCTCATAAGAGAAGAGAATTCCAGTAAAAGTTTCGCTTTGGCTGTTTCAATAGTGTATGCGTGTGAGAAGGGCTGTGTGCTCATCAGTAGTAAAAGTCTTTTTATGGGAACACCTCACGGCAGGGACACAAACACATTCACACTTAAGAAGCAGCCCTGGATGGTGAGTGTGAAAATGTGAATTGAGTCTTTCCATTTGGGGTGATGTTAGAATGTAAGCTAAAAATTGCTCTATCACCCGAAATTCTATGAGCTCTAGGACTACCCATTAAAAATCTGATACTGTATGTATATTGATAAATATTTCAGTATTCTAATTAACAACTAGCTATGTATTTATGTTCTGACCTTCTCCCAGTTATTTGGCCAACTACACAATTCCAAGATCTTCAAGCTATGCTAAAATGACAATGACATAAGTTCAATGACAGTCTCTCATTCATTCATTCCAAGAGGAATTATTGAAAGAATATTAGTATTTAATACATGCTCTATCTCAAATGGCAAAAAAACAGAGCAAAAGAAGTAGATTATCTTTCCCCAGACTAGTCTAAGCACAAGAGGTAACTGAAAAGTTACCTCTGCCTCCCTCAATATACACCTTGCATATCATGGTCACCATGGCTACTCCAGATCCTGCCCTCAAATTACCATCATACCAGGTAATGGGAATAGAGGAAGAGATGTCAGGCCTGTCCATTCTTATTATAATTCACTTTCACAATACCACCCAGAAGCTTGATTTCCTTTTCACTTCCATCTGGCAGGCTAAACACTCACATAGTCACCTCTAACAAGCAGAAAACTGAAAAATCTAGTTCATTATTTTCTGACTGGCAACCACATGTCCGTATATAGTTTCCCAGACATTGATATGTACATATTTAAATTAATAAAGAAGCATTTAGCCTTAATTTCCATCATAACTCTACTATACTAGAAGGGGAGCACCCTTCTGATACGGGAGTGTTCTCACGCCTGATTAAGCCTGATCCCCCTGTCTGCCCTGGTACAGCATGGTCTCAGCTACCTAGCAGGCACACAAACATCCAGTCCCACAAAAACCAATGAAATGCTTTATAGCAGGAGTTTGAGCTGGCGGAGTTTGAGCTGGCGGCACGGACAGAAAGCGCCATTTTAAAACTGCCACCGCAGTGTTGCTTTGATGAGTCAGGAAGTCTCTCTTAAAGGAGCTATGGCAAGCCGCCAGCCGTGCTGCTAAACTTTATATCTGTATCTAGATTTCCTTTTTAAGCCCCCTCAGGTTTTACGTGGAATCAGCCAACCACACGTTGGGCAGCCAAACTGTTGTATTTAAGGGAGAGGTGTGTGAGTTGTATGTTCCCAGCACCCAGCCCCCAGCTCCCAGCCGCCAGCCCGCTCAGTTGCTGGTTGCTTGCTTATGCCCGAAATAACACATGAGAACGGTATTCATTTAAACTCTGCCTTGCCCATTATCTCTAGCCTTTTCCCGGCTAGCCCTCACCTCATAAACTAACCCATTATAAAAGTCTGTATGTCACCACGAGGTGGGTGACTTACCGGACAGATCTAGATCTATGGTACTTCCTTCTGCGGCGGGGGCCTCATGGCGACTGGCTCACTTTCCTTCTTCTCCTCAGAACTTCCGTTCTGTCTACTCCGCCCACCTAAGGGCTGACCTATCTATAAGCCAGGCAGCTCTTTATTCAACCAATAAGAGTAATACAAAATACAGGAGAACACTCCCACATCACCCTTCCAAAAATCTCACTATGAATTATACTTTGTGCACGAAACAATTTAAAATACAGTGGGTATTCAAGAAAAGGGAACGATGTGATCAAAAATATGAGTGCTGGAAAATGTGGCACTTTCAATGACGCTGGAAGTTTGCCTCAGAACCTGATTGGCCTTCCCACCACAATGAGACTCTCACCTGGGAGAATGCTGTGAAGAAGAGAGAGCCACTGAACTTGACCTCAAATCCTGGAGCCATGATAATTCCAGGGAATTTGGCCAGACTGAAAAGCTGGGCTTATTCTATCAGAGCAAACCACTTCATGAGTAGGACTCGAGACTGAGAAAGAAGTCTGCCAGCCCATAAAAATGCTGCCTTTTCTACTGAGTCATCCAACTAGATTACCAAATCCCAACTTCAAAAAGCACTAGCTCCCACAGTCTCCAAAGCAGAAACAACACTCAGTACTTTAACAAATCAATGGTGACAAAGAATGTCATCCACCTTGACATGACATCCACGATTCTTAACTTCTAGACTTTAGTATCAATCTGCAGAAGATTTTTTTTGTCTTCTCTTCCTTTGCCACTCAACTCCCCCCAACACACACTTGATTGCATGTAAAGCTCAGAGTTTTCTCAAATACTCCACCTACAGTCTTTGTTTCAAATCCTTCAGGGAATCTAGGAACAACTCTGCTGTTTGGACTCCAGACTTGAAAGCCATTCTCTTCTCCAGACATACTGCCCTATTTTCCATCAAGAACATATTCATTCTTCCAGGGGAAAGAAGAGATGTGTCATTGAAACAGAGACTGCTGAAGCATCTCAGACAGCTTGGGTAGGATGGTAACTATGAAATAGAAGGGAAGACATGGGAAAACAAGGGAAGAAATGTGAGTTAGAGCTCTACTGCACTGATTAGGTGCCTGACTGATGGTGGAGAATAAGCTGAGGAAAGATTATGACTAGACTTTTCAGCATGGTAGCTGAAGAAATAAATGGTGACTCATTAAATAAATGAAACTTAGAAAGACAATGGATAAAGCTGAGACATTTAGCTTGTGGTAATGAGGAATTCCCTGGTAATAAAATGTATATTGTGGTTTTTTTGTTAATAACTTTGTTGTATCATTAGCATCACTAGAAATACGTTACTAAATTTTTGTTAAAATGGGAAGTTAAATGTTAGGAGCTTTTCTAACTTACAAATAAATTCTTATAGATATTTTAGGAATGTCTAAATGATAGTAGCAATAAAAAATAAATTCAGACTTAAACAAGGAAAAGTTTTTATTCAAAAGAATAAAAACTTGGTGTGGTGGCCTTTAATCCCAGAAATGGTCAATGAAGGAAGGTGGATCCCTCTGAGTTCAAGGCCAGCCTGGTCTACAGAGAGAGTTCCAAGATAATAAGGACCTGGACCCTATCTCCCACTTTGCATATTTCTTTTCCATACACAGCCTTTGTAATGAATATGATACTGAAGATCACACTATCCTTGTTTGCTTGCCCCAAAAGTATTAAAATTAAATGTGTGACTGTTTTTAATTGATTATGACTGTATTTTTCTACGCAACATATCTGTTGGTTAGGATTACTTTTCTCAGAAAACACTAGAAAGAGAGCCTGGTGACAGGAGCAACAGGTTTAGGGATTGGTTTCTAGTTGGAACCTACAACCTTGTCCAAGTTGAGCATTGCAAATACTTTTACTGAAAGAGTACAACACCAATAGATGTACTAATATGCAAGTGGGAAACCTCCCAGGGTTCCATTCCTAAACTAAGAACTACAGTAACTAAGGAATCTGAAAGCAGGAGAAATAGTCTTCTGCAGGATGATCCCCCCACCCCTGCCATTAGTATCCATTACCAATTGGTAGTCCTGAAATCAAACACATAAAAACAAGTTATACTCAAATAATGTACATGGATATGTATGTTTGTATATATGTATGTGGATATGTATGTATATAACAGTAACAAATAAAATGAGACCATAAGTTTGATAGGGACTAAGGAAAGTCATGGGAAGCTGCATGAAGGAAAATGAAGTAAGTGATTTCAATTTTTTTAAAAAAATGTAAAGAAAGCAAAAAATCCAAGTAGCAATTAATCTCAGATGTGTAAATCACAACATACAAATACAGGAAGTATAAGAAACATCAAGGAAATATGGCTTCAAAAAGAGTATTAATTCTGCAAGGAAAGACTCCAATGAGAGTGAGTTAAATTAAATAACAAATAAAGAACTCAAAAGAATGATTGAAAAAATGTACAATGAATTAAATAGAGAATAAATGAACTCCTTCAAAGAGAAAACAGCTAAATAAATTTAAAATGTCAATACAAAATATAAAATATGAATAAATATTAAGAAAAATTAAATAATGCTTACAATGCTAAAACACTGAAAGTTTGGAATTAAAAAATCAGTAAGTTAAATTTTTTAAAAAGCCATTGGTAAGTCTCATCAGTAGATCAGGTACTAGACAGACGATGAAAGCTTGAAGTCAACATAGATGAACTACAACACTTAATGAGGAAAATAAAGCAATAATACAGTACAAACAGAACATGAAATTTGTAGTACATCACTAAAAGAAGAATTTTATGAATTTTGACATGGAAGATAGAAAAAATGAAACTAAAGTCACAGAACACATGTTAAATAAATACCACTGAAGAAATTTCCCTAATTCTAGGAAAAGAGATGAGCATGACCATCCAGATATAGGAGGGATTTAGAAAGCTGAACAGATAAGACACCCCCCCAAAAGAACATTCTTTCCATCCCACATGATTTTAAACACTAAGGATACATAATAAAGAATGAATAAATGAATACAGAGAATTTCAAGAGAGAAGTACCAAGTATATAAAAGGCACACTTCTCAGAAGAACAGTAGATTTCTCAAGGAAAAAATGAAAGCCAGGAGGGCATGCAAATGTATTTCAATCACTGAGCGGCAAAACTACAAACTTAAAGCACTGTGTCCAATAAAGTTAAAGTTATCCTTCATAGCTGAAATAGAAAAAAATTCTGCGATAAAAAGAAACTACAAGAATTTTTGATCACTAAGTCAACAGTACAGAACATCCTTGAAGGAATCCCACACATAGATGAGAAATATGAACACATCCATGAAATCATTGGAGGGAAAATCAAACACACTGAAGCAGATTTTAAGCAAATGAGGATTAGAAAAGTACCAAACACTCCAAAACAATATATATTTTTCAAATAACAATGAATGTTAAGGGTCTCAATTATACAAACAAAAGACACAGACTACCAGGATGCATTCATTTGTTGCTGACAAGAAATATGATTCACTGGCAGAGACAATATTGTTCCATGAAAGAACAGAAAAAGGTATTCCAATTAAATGGGCCAAATAAGCAAACAGGTGTAGCAATACTAATACTCACAATAATCTGACAAGATAAACTTCAATCTAAAATCAGCTAAAAGAGATAAATAAAGCAACTTAATGCTGATTAAAGGAATGATCCACAAAAAGTTTCAACTCTATATGTGTGTATGCACTGGCATAAGTAAAATTAATTTTATGAAACAAATATTATGGATTATAAAGGTATAGACTGATATCAACATATGGAGGTGAATTTAATAGTTATAATCAGTACATAGATATTCTAGACATAAAAATCACTAAAGCTAAATCAATTTATAGATCAAGTGGACTTAGCAGTCATCCTCAGAATATTCCACCAAAATGTTGAAGAATGCACAATACTCTCAACAACCTGTGTTTGTTTGGTTTCTATTGCTGCATAAATTCCATGACCAAAAGTAGCTTTGGGAAGAAAGGGTTGATTTCATGCTGCATTTCCAGGTAACAGTTCATTACTGAGAGGAAGTCAGGAACCTGGAGGCAGGAATTGGAGCAAAGACCACTGAAGAGTACTGCTTACTGGCTTGCCATCTATGGCTTGCACAGTTTGATTTCTTACAGAAAACTATGGTATCCATTTTCTGTACACCCTGCTGTCAGCACTTAAACTTGGTCCCCCATCCCTCTAAGCTTCACTTGGGACTTCACACCAGGCTTTCTCTACTCCCTACACAATACTGCGTGTGAAGAATGAACATCAATACAAAGGATTATTGCAGTAGTAGAAGGGATATGTTGTGATGTGAGAAGAGATTATTAATTGCTATATGTTCCACCCAGAAGATATGCAAACATCTTAATGGTGAGGTTAAAATGAAGTGTTTTTTTTTCTAATGTAGGTGCTTGCAAGCTAGAAGAGCCTGGTATAGAGAGTAGGACGATGGCTATAGAAAGACACAGATGCACTTTTGACCAGGGAATGTTTTACCCAGATGGTCAGCCATTCTTCACATGGTTGTTAGAGTTCAGGGTCAACGTTCCGATGATCAAGGTTGAACCCAAGTTCAGAATTCTGAGTAAGGAAAAGTAGCATGGCTACTTTTGATCAAAATCTAGTTGGTAGGTAACTTGTCAAGACTGGTCAGTGGAAAGAAACAGATTCATGGCTGATGAAACAGTGAATAAGAATCTGGACCGTCCTTGCCTGTGTCTGCCACAAGTGAGCAAGGGTTCCCTCAGGGTCTGTTTTAGACAGGGAAGACAGCTTTTCTTGGGGAAGCCATTTCTTCAGAAAACAGAAGTCCAGTGGCAGTTTCCTGATTGTTGATTTTCCAAGACTTCAGAGCACAAACAAAATCTAACATTGTCAATTCATTGTCAGCCACTTCAACTTGATGGCTCTTTTTTAAAGCAGTAACTAGTTTAAAGCTTTAAAATATATATTTCAAGTCAGTAGTTATTTTGAAAAATGAGTATTTCCGCTGAAGAGACACAAAAGTTGAATTCATTCCATTTAATTATAGGAATGCTGAAATGCACTTGATAATGAAAGGAATTATTCCTGCGACAATGAAAGACAGTTTGGCTTTTATGTCAGGTGCCTAGAACTTTATATGGACTATCAGTACTAGAATATTTTTCTCCCCTCTACCCGCCTACTTCATTGAGCTTCTCATGTTTGTATTTCCTACAGTGATCCTTAGTATGCTGTTTAATAATGCCAAGAGGACCATTTTCCATAGAATATTATCGTAATGCGTTAGGCTGTAGGCATATTATTTAGATGGGGGAAGGGAGATTCTCTTGTATATCACACAGAAGTTGGCCTATGCACTCAATAAAAGCTCATTACGGAAAGATTATAAACGTATAACAATACATTTTAAGTGAGATGCAATGATCCATGAAATTGGTGTGGCTAATTAGCAGATCAAATCTCTGTAAGAACCGGATGTCTTTAATATCCTGCGGTTGCTTAATTCTACAGGTATTTTACTATTCACAAATGCTTAGTAAAATTAAATAATAGTTATAAATGTTCAGTGGGATTAAAGCAACTGTAAAATGAAACCAAACAAAATGAGTTTATTTTGTTAATAGAATAAAGAAAATCCCAGTGTTAATATAACATTACACAGAATCTAGAGCAAACATCCTCTGAATCCCAGCCTCATTTCACATGTAATTAACCTTTCTCAATCAAGCTAAGCATCCTCTACACCTCCTTCCCAACTGCTGCTCATCCACATTCCTCCTTCCACGTGGTTAAAAGCCAGGCATCAATTCCAGCTAGTAATATTGCCTCCCATGATACTTCCAAAGCAACATCGTCCCAAGAATCTTAGAATACAAACCAATTCTCCCAGATATATGAATGTATTGTTAGCCTTGTTTCTTTTTAATGAAGTTGGCAGCATTTTCTACTAATGGAAAAAGTGTTTAAGTAGTTCTCAACTGTATAACATGACATACTGTATTTTGTTCATTTAGGTCATTTGGTCACTGCCTGCTCTCTTGCAAATGCTAACAATTTGGAACTGTCTCCTTTGGGAAAGATTTTCTACTCTGTCTATAGAGATGGAGAATAATATATAGACTTAGGTCAGTCAGCTCTTTTTATTCTTTTGCCATCAGTGATTAAAAGTAGGCTCAAGACCCCAAAACGAATGATAAGAAAGCCAAAGAAGAGAATCACTTGAAAAACAGAAACTTGAGAGAATGTGAGGCACAGCTGGTATCACAGTGAGGCATACCTGGGGGGAAAAAGTGATATATAGCAGCACTGACAGGAAAGACACACCAGGAGAATAAAGTCAACACAGTAGAGAGCTCAACTAGGGTGGGCAGAAGCAGCAACTTTACAGTCTCTGAGCCTACATTTCACTATCTCCAAAGCCAGTGTTATCTTGAGACTTCACAGTTATATCAACCAAGAAATTCTCTACTTTGAGCCTTTTTTTGGTGAGCATTATAACCATGACAGTTCCAAACAACACAGCATCAGACTTCTGTATTATTAAAACTAATATCATTGAGACCATGGAACAAAGAAATAGAAACTTGAACCTTAATTTCTGTTTGGCTCTTCACTTCTTAGACTTCCTTTGGTAAATAACTTGTGCTAAGGACATGGTTGCTTTCAGTAGTTAGAGATACTGTTCCATGCATTAAATGGATTACTAATAAATTTTACATCCAAAACACACTAATAATAAATGATAGTTATTATTTTGTAACAATGATTTAGCCAAGTATTTTTAAAGATGAAATCTTCACAGTTTTATTTTACCTTACAAGGTAGTAAGTTAACCTGTATCTAATGTTATTCTAGTTAATGAAATTGCTGGATTCTGATGTTTAGAGATGTGTGACAGTCAAAAAGAGGGAACAATGCTGTGTCTATAGGTCATGAGCTTCATGCTGGCTTCTCTTTTTTATCAATGTGAAGAGATGAAATGAAAGAGAAAGTGGAGAGGAAGTGAAGTAACTCAGCCCTGATTAGATCTATGGGACTTTTGTAAAGCTTGAACAGAGAAATACTTCAAAATGCCCAATAGAGGGCTATGTTTTAAAGTTTAATTCTACTCAACTCTTTAGTAAATGATAAAATTAGAGATTATGGAAGCTGGTATTGGTGTCAAAGACCAGCCTTGATGATATTCGTATGTTCCAAAGTAGTCACGTGAGGATTAGAATTATTAAGCAAAAGGAACAGAGATAGGAGAGAAATAAGAGACAAAAACA
>JAQHUG010000108.1:4252301-4266198 GCA_028555095.1 Dicrostonyx torquatus
TACTGTAGCTCTGTAATAGAGTTTGAAGTCCTGGATGGTAATGCCTCCAGAAGTTCCTTTATTGTAAAGGATTGTTTTGGCTATTTTCTTCTTAAACACCTTCATCTAAGACTGTATTGAACTGTGATAATGCAGGTTGGTGCTCCTTGAATTACATTTAAAGAGCAAGAGTGAGGACAGCTGTGGTGGTATCTTGCTTAGTATTGGCTATTGGGAAACTGAAATTGGAAATTAACTCTTGTTAAATCTATTGAAATTCTAAATCAAATATTAATACAAAGAGAATCACCCTAAGTTGATTTGATGTTCAATTGAAAAATGATCTTTTAATCTTCACTTGTTAAGTACCACAGTGCTGTCCAAAACAAGACATAAGCATTTTCCAACATGAGAAAAAGTAAACACAGCACTTTTCCGTGTACTAAGTTAGACTGGTTTAATGACATAACAAGTATGGTTGAATGAAAAGTGGCCTAGAAAATTTCTCTTTCTATAATGGAGTTCTTATTAACTCAACTGTTCCTCAGCAACTATCCATGTGTTCCAGCAGCTCTTAAATTAATTCTAATGGTAACTTTGTTAAAAAAGAAAAGCAAACTATAAAGCTATACTACCTTCAGACTTACATGGGAAGAGAATTGCCCAAGAGGACTCTCTTCTTCTGTTCCTTGGCTGGAGCATATCAACTGATTTACTTCACAGTTTACCTTTTAGGAGAAATTTCTTTAAAACAAATTTATATCTTATTCTAATTATAAAATCTTGGGTGCTATAAATAACACATTCAGGTGGAAATAAAGTAAAGCAAACTCAATGAATAGTTGCTGAGATGGTCTGATAAATGTTGTAATTTATCTCATTCTCATGAATGGACTTTATATTGAAGTACGAACCATGTTACTGATATGACGTGCATTGTCCCATACAGTGTGTTTTTTTTCTGACAGGAAAAAAGAAGGTAGGGTTTTCTTCTTTAGAAGTCTCATGAGAATGTAAATATAGAAATACTTTAGGATCATCTATTCCACCTATAACACTAAAATCACCTGTGGTATTCACTCTGAATTTTGAATATACCTCTAGGTGGAACTATAAAAAAAATATACAGGCAAAAAAGCATAGTTAAAATGACTAAGAATTTTTTGTCTATCCCCTCCCTTTTGGGCCAAAGGGTTTGTTTATTTCACACTGGCCTTGGTGAAAGGACAAAGATCTGATCTGATGTCAGATCTCCTTGTGAGTGATGTCTTCCTTCTACATTGTATTTTCCTCACTGACTTAAGTTACTTCAAAATTAATTTTCAAAAGTCATGATTTGAAAGTAATGTTAAAAGTTCTTTCACATAGCCAAGTTGGAAAGGAGATGCTCTCAAGGGTTCACAATGACTCACATCAGGAAACATATGAGATGTAACAAAACCTGAAGGCACAGCTCAGCAGTGCTGGTATTGCCCAAAGGACCATGTTCAGATTCTAGCAGCTTTGCTCACATCCTGAGTCTTGTTGGAAATAAGATGAATGCTTTTCAAAAACAAACCTTCAATCCTTGCTCCACATCCAATTGTTCTTGGCTCCTTCAGCTTTCTTTCCCACCTCCCATCTTTGCATTTATTTGTTTAAATAATAATAATAAATATAAAATAACAGCAATAATAAACACATGTAACAAACTTCAGCAATGTTTTTGAGTGCCAGGAAGTGTCCACCAACCTAGAAAATCATTATAGTTCTTAGTTGTTTAATATTGGAACTTACATAACTCCTTTTAACTTCCCTCAGGACCCAGGAACCCTGAGCTGAGCTCCCAAAGCCTAATTGAAGAGTGGGAGAAGTGAGAATACGAGCAAAGAGATAAAGACCATGGTGGAGATACCTACTGAAACAGTTTACCTGAGCTAATGGGAGCTCACCAAATCCAGACAGGCAGGGAAGGAATCAGCCTAGGACCAAACTGGACCCTCTGAATGTGGATGGCATTTGCATGGCTGGGGCAGACTATGGGGCCACTGGTCTTGGGACCAGCATTTATCCCTACTGCTCGTACTGGCTTTTTGAAACCCATTCTCTTAGGAGGGATACCTTGCTCAGCCTAGATATAGTAAGGAGAGCCTTGGTCCTTCCTCAAAGCAGTGTGCCTTACCCTCTCTGAGGAGTGGATGTGTGGTGAAGTTGCAGGGATGGGGGAAGGTGTAGGGGACAAGAGGAGGGGAGGGAGTGGGAACTGGGATAGGTATGTAAAATAAAAACTGATAGGTTTTTCTGTTTTTTAAATAAAATAAAAATGGAAAAAAGAAAAGGGACTCTGGTAATTTGTGTCTGACTCAGAGAAAAAGTGGTTGAGTGGTCACATAAGGGTGTTATTCACATTCTGGTAGCCTGTGCTTCAGACGAGGAACCACAAATACATTTTGAACTTATAGAACTTTTGTTAACCTCAAGTGGATATATAAAATGATTTTTGATGAAAAAATATTTATATATGATGCAGGCTTGCCTTCTACAAAAAGTATGTTTTATGTAGGTTAAAAAAATGCAAACTTTGGGATTAAAGATATGGATCATTTGGCAAAGCACTTGGCTAGCGTGTATTAGGCACTAATATCAATACCATTGCAGCTCAAAAAATACATAAATACAAGTTTCAGCCAAAAAATGGACAACCAGATTAGAATCTGTAGAATTTACTGCATCTGGGGGATAGGTAGACTATTATCATGCTATTTTTTGTATCGGTTGATCATTCATTATTAGTTACATTGGATATTTGTTGTTAAGGGGAAATATTGTCCATTAGCCTTTTCTTCCTACTTCTATAGGTGACTAAATTTGTACTTTGCAAGGCGTTTGGCACTTTCTGTGGGGAAAGAAAATAATCTAAAAGTCATGGAGAGGCAAAGATTTGAGTTGTGTGATTGATATAATTTACTCCTAACATAATCAGCATAGTTCATTTTATACAAAAATCTTTCCTGCCTTTCCTTTGCTCTTACCCTGAAGGTACTTTCCCACAATTAGACATACAAATGTTTAGATGAATTTTAACACCCTGTTATTTAGGGGAAAGAAACCGTAAACTTGGCAAGCAACTGTAATATATTCCTTTCAAAATGCTTGATGATATTCGTTTTCAACCTGTGAAAATTGATAGCTTAAATAACCCCATGCTCTTTTTTTTTTTTGAGAGACAATTAGAGAAGGAAAAAAAATATACTTGTCTGATTTTTCTGATTTAGAAGCTAAGGTTCTTAGCACAATGGAAGGGGTTTTGAAGAAAGTAAAGTGTTTGAAAGAATATGGTCATTTCTCAGAAATGTTTTTTAACCTACCCAAGCTCAGCGGAGTGGGGGACAGGTATCAGGCTTGAAAGGATCAAGACAACGTTGGAGGCCCTGTACGGTTCCTCGTCGAATCTACTGTGTTTTGTTCTGTGGGCATGTGAGGGAGAAGCAGAACCCCAGAAGTGCTTGGGAATCTAAGAACTGACAGAAGTACGTTTTGGTCCTCTACTGCAACGAGAAAGGAAGTAAGGTCCCCATGTGCAGGTAGTCATGTGACAGTTCAGGTAGATCCATGGATTCTTTGTCCAAGCTGTCATGAGGTCTATGAAATTGTTTTATGCTCTAGAAAGAACACTAATGTAGTATGAAGGCCCATGACTAACAAAAAAATAAAGATAACAAGGACCTTCAAAAGTATTAAAAGCTAAATGGAGTAATGGTTTCCTGTGTGGATAAAAATAGAGTTGGTGGATACCTAAGCCCTTAATCAAACAATTTCTTTTTTAAATTTGATTTTATTAAATTTTTTATTTAGTTTACATACTGATCACAGTTTCCCCTCCCTCCTCTATACCTTTATATCATCACACTATGTATGATCTTAAAAGCGTGTATATAAAACTAGGTCTAACAGTGGCATAGGGTAAATAAGAATTTATCTTGTGTGTATGTATGTATGTATGTATGTACTTTTCTTGTATATTATAGTTTAAGGTTAAATATAATAAGGGAAAGAGTGATTATCCTTAACTTGGATTTGACCAAGTTTTAGTCTATACTCCATTCCTATGTATGATATCCTCTTAGATGTATATGAAACGCATGATATGAACGAATCAGGTAACATTATCCAGGGAAGTGGTGTTATGTAATGGTTAAAAAAGTGGTTTTAGTTTGTCAGTCATATAAAATTTGACTCTCTGCCTGTCATCTGATACTCAAAATGTGTAATGAGTAATGTGATGTGATAGAGAGTAGTGTCAATCTGTCAAAAATATTGTAAATCCTGGTCTCGGGCCTCCATCTTTGGAAGCCCCACCTGTGTACCCCTGGCACCTTGACCCCTCCCTGAGGAGGGTCAAGGTAGCCTGCCAAACCTTGACCCCTCCCCAGAAAATGTCAAGACCACTCCCCCAGGCTACTAAAACTGTTCCCCAGAAAATAAACTCATGCCCCCACCCCATGGTCGTGTTGTGGCTTTCAGGTTCCCCTAGTGGCCACCCAAGAGCACAGGAATCCAATTACACCTGAATATCTTTTAATTTGTTTTGTTTTGATTTGATTTTTTGCATCGGCAGAGAGCTCCTGTTAGAAAATATTCTAAACAAATAAATTATTTTATATCAGAGTTTGTATAACATATATTTGAGGCAAAGTTCTAATTCACGGTACAACCTATTTACATTACAACTAGGATGACTGTGTAAGTCATTTTTCATAACTCAGAAAAACTATAGAATAAAATGAAGTCAATGAATGCTTATCTTGGGGTGACATGCTTGTAGTATATCTTATGGTTACCCTAATTCTCCGTAACCTAAAGCACAAAGATCATATCTATTTTGATCACCTATGCTGCCTGCTGTCATCTACATGATCCTGAATATGTCTTTGTTATTAGCTCTGGCTTGCTGGAATGATTTTCCTATGCATTATATGAAATGGGGTCACCTGAGCTTCTGGAGAGTCTCCATCGCCAATTATTTATATGAACTTAGCTAAATCACAGACCTACTCTGAGTCTTGAATTAAGGTAACACTATATCAATTTTCCCTTCAGTAATCCTGATTCTATTGTGTTTTGTTCACCTCCATGTCTTCAGTGTTGTTGGCAATGTTGCTTTCCCAAATCTCAAGATAGTCTTCATTCATCTCCTGGCTCACTGACTTTTTCTCAATTATACCAAACCATCCTTCTGTTCTCTAGTCTCATCTCATATGAGACATCAGTGTTAATGCTCTTTTCTCTTCCATTAGCTTCCAGGCATGATATGGAAATTTTTTAAAATATGATTACTTGTATATAGATGGAAATTTTCTAATACTTTATCATTTTTAGTAATCAAACCAAAGAAACTGCAGCCATCAAATTCTAGTGCAATCTCCTTTATTGAATATGATAACGTCACTGTATAGCTCTCAGGGTTCTTGTGGAAATTAATGCAAGAAAATGCCATTTTGCATAATAATAATAATAATAATAATAATAATAATAAATGTCAAAAACATAACTCTGAAAAGGTCCACCTTAGTTGTAAATTTCAAGCAGAGGATTGATACATTATCTTTTAAGAATTCCAAAATGCTTGTGATTTTGCATTGTATAATATCTCTGACAAGATAGAAGAAAGTATTTCAATTTAAGTACACAGGTGTGATCTGATCCCAGAGTGCTGCTTCTGAACTCATGCTTGTTTTAGGTTAAGGTCACCCAGAAATGCTCCTTCTGAAACTTCAGATATTAGAAGAAAATATGGCAATATTGGGGTGAGTGACCTTTGCGCTGATCACTCTGTCAAGAATCCATAAATATGGGCACAGGAGAAGAAACTTCTGTATTCACACATTTCCAGAACAAAATTCAATGTTTGGAATTATTGTCAGCTGTATTTTATGTGGCAAATGAAAGCTCCAAGCCATCAATATTTAAAGCCGTTGATATCATACTGTCTGATAGCAAGTAAAAGCATTGTCCTCCCTCCTTTCAGCCTCAGATAGATTGAAAAGGCAATGGTCCCACATACCAATGTGATTACATTCTTACTTGCTCACTCTTCACCACCCTTTGTTTTGTACTGCTGTTTATAAGGGAACACCATCTGAAAGTTAATAATAACATAATTTAGAATAATAATTACATTTTTCTCAATAGTGGTGGGAAAACACAAGGTTGAATAATGAGATAAAGATGAGTGTCTCAGTCTTAACAGGACATTAATCAACATATTAACTGTGTGGGAAAACTGATTTGAGGCTGTTATCATTTAATTTGTCTCAAAATTATTTTTAGTGTATTGCATAATTTACTTTAAAATGTGTTGAACTGATTATAAGTAACCATTAGATTGCAAAAGAATAGATGCTACTCCTTATTAGGTCATGACTTATCCCTTTTTTATAACGGACAGTATAAAATCAATATTCCAGAAACTTTGACATTTCACTGCTGTGTTCATATAAAGCTGAATTAGCTATACAACCTCTCAACCTAATTTCTGTTATAGTAACAGAAACTGTATATTTTCATAATCCTGACTGCCATTATGTATTTATAGCTCATTGTTGCCTTAAAATATTTCACAATGGATGTTTAAATGCCATTGCAATATCAATAAATAATAATTTCCAAACCCAAGAGCTTTTGACCAGGTTTAGATTACAGAAATTCAAATCTGAACAGTAGATCTTCACATATCAGACTTTAGGTATTTGGATGATAAAAGCCATGCAAAGCATTCAACTACACATCTCAAATACCTTCCCGTAATCACTCCCAACATATACATTTTTTGACTCCTTCATGATCTAGGCCCAGACATGTGTGTCTGTCTGTGTTCTATCTATCTAGCATCTATCTATCTGTCATCTATCTATCTATGTATCTATGTATCTATCTATCTATCTCTCGACTGTTCATTTACTTATTACATAAAGGTAAACCATCAATTTCAACCTACATTTTTGGAGTACTTTTGATTTAGTAGTAAAGTAGATTTCTACACAAGAACGGAATAACCAATATTCTAAGTAAAATGATGTAATGAGGAAAGAAACGAGCATACTGACAAAATGATGAAGAAAAAGAGAAAGAGAATAACAGGAAGGAAGAAAATAGAGAGGTTGAAAGAAAATGAACAGAACTTTTGAGTTTGAAGTTTTTGTGGGTAGGCTATGTAAGAATTTGAGAACACTAAGAAACTCAGGAGAACTTAATAGAAGGAAAAACAACAGTAAACCAGATCCTGTGGAGACAGCACAAGTGAAGACTTCCTTGCGATGGGATGTGTCTACATTTTCTTTCTTCATTTGTTCACTCATTCATTCATCTCAATACTGCTTTTCTGGGCTTCTTATTTCTGTCTATTATTTTGTTCCCAAATACTTTCTTTTTTGCATTTTATGTACAGTTATCTCCTGGATTTTGTTCACAATGCTTTCTGGCTCCTTTGCTCCATTCGTTAGTGGAAGATGATGCATTTAGACACTGATGAATTCCATTTTGGCATCCATGATCTATGATGCTCTGGGATCCCTATTGACATCCATGATCAGATTTGCTGCCTGAGACTCCATTGATATCCATGGTCAATTGTTGCTGCCCGAGACCATGTTGATGTCCATTATCCATACTGCCACTGTATTTTTTCCCTGCTGCTGCTCCTGGGGGACATATTGATGTCTGTGATCTGCTCTGCCCATGGAAACCATGTGGATGTCTGTGATCTGTGCTGCTGCTGGCTGTCATAGGCAAGGAAACTTCTTTTGCAGTGGTATTGATGACTGCAGACTCATAACTGAGAAAGAGAGATGTTGAGAGCTCTGCCACAATCTCTGCCACTCCACCTTCCAAAAAAGAAACAGTCCGAACAAGGAGCTTTTGAAGCAGTCCTCAAAACCTGTAATAAAGATGCTGAAGTGTGGCTCTTCACAGTTGATGGCTTCTGGTAGGGGCGGGGTGGAGGAAGGACTCAGTTTTCTTTAAGGGTCTGGCCAAAGTAAATTTGACCATGCTCCAGTGAGTATAAACGAGCAACACAAAATTGGTCTTGGTGCACTTTTCTGTTTTGAGGGGTGGTGGTGGTGCAAGAGTGGAAAGGTGGATCTGGGAGGAATGGGAAACAAGTGTGATCAGGGTGCACTGTATGAAATTCCCAAATAATTAATAAAGATACTATGTTGTGGGGAGAAAGACACATCTGATATATTCTTGTTGCTTATTACCTGTTCAATATTTGCAACCTGAATTACGCTGCATGACTCTCCAGCAGATATCAATGCTTCTTCACACTGTCATCTCCACACTGCACCCAGCATGGCACTTTAAAGACACCAACCTTTTCTTCAAGATTCTTATGGGTAAAATCGTATATACAACCCTTCCATCTAGTCTCATCTCTTAATATGAAATGAGTGAAAACAATGCCAGACCCCAGGAATTGCTCTGGGATTTGGAGATGTAGAAGTGAACGAATCAAAAAAGCAGCCTATGGCCACTTATGGGAAATGTGCGTAATACTAAGCAAGCAGAATCTGAGAAACTAATTTCTAAAAAATAAAAATAAAACTCTTGAATTATGAATAAAAGATTTTTAAGTAAGTGAACTCAGACTAGGGCTATGGGGGAGAAAAAAAAAAGGTTTAGAGCAGAAGGAAACAGGCAGAGGGCAACAGCCAGGAGGAGACCCAGGATCAGCACGAGTGTGATCATGTTCAGGAAATGCCAGCAGCTGCAGTGTGGTAGAAATGAGGTTTAAGTACAGGAGGACATGAGGTCATAGAGGATGCTGTACAGATGTTACTTTCACCCTGAGGAAACTGGGAAACTCTTGATTGGGTCTCACGCTGAGCAGTGGTATGATTTCATTGCTGCAAAATAGCTGGGAGCAAAAAGGATGTCTACAAGATGAGACTGGTTAAGTGTGTTTAATAAATGTTCCTGGTTGATCAATAAAATGAGGCCATGTAAGCAGCCAATAGGTAACCCATTACTTACTAGTGAGCTGGGAGGATGATTTAAATGAAATATCTGCACGAATTAGCTTCCTGCAACTGTGGTAAGTGCCACAAACAAAAGCAACAGAGCTTGGGGGAAAATAGATTGCTTACAGTTTACATTCCATCCTCTAGGGATATCCAAGGCAGGAAGCTGCAGCAGGAACTAAAGCAGAGACAACAGGAGCTGCTTACTGAGTTGTTCCCTTTGGCTTGCTCAGCTTTCTCCCCTCTGAGGCCCAGGACATCCTTTCAGAACTGGCACAGCCACAGTTGGCTGGGTTCTCCTACATTTGTTAGCAATCAAGAAAATAACCCACAAGCCAGTCAGATGGAGGCGATTCCTCAACTGAAGTTTCCTCTTCCCAGAAGTGGTGATGTTTGTGTCGAGCAGATGAACTCAAACAAGCACATTTTAGTGGAATGGTTTCAAGGAAAACGAGAAATAGAATAAGTGAGTGTGCACACTGATCATAGGGATTTATTATTCTGGGGAAAAGAAACAGGAACTGATAAAGAGGTGGAGTAAGAAGTGTTTATAAGATGGAAGACACAACGACTTATTCCTAATAGTATCTAAGGAAAAGAGGAAGTAAATGGATGGAACACAAAGGAAAAATCACAGGGCTGATACCATACAGGCATAGGAAAATATCCCGCGGTACAGTATTAGATTAGCCTCAGATGGGTACACCATAGACAGTCCCTCCACAGTGCTGGGGTTTGGAACAGAATGTGTAAGTACAGAGGCCACAGGAGAATAACTGAAGTGGTCATTTTATTGTTGAAAAATCTTTGGGTGGCTTAATTTTCCCTGGTCAAATAAAATCAAGATATTTAAAGTGAGAATAAAGAAAGCCCCAAGGAGGAAAAAAACAGAAGAATTTTGAACTAATCTTCCATGAAGTTCCACCTAATAGAGATGTATTGCATTGCCAGGAAGTATGAAGGGGCGGAGTCATATATTTAGCCAGGCTTAGAGTTCTTGGCAATTGACTCTGTCAGTGTGAGCATAGCTGTTGAATTGTGTTGTTAGTATCTGCTCTTTAGCAAATCCTGTCAATCAGAACTATTTGGCTAGCCTCAGACTGTAGCTTGAGTGAAAAATTAAACTTTTGGTTTTTTTGAGACTCAGCTGGTCGGAGGCTGTTTGTTAGGTTAGCTAATGTTGGTTAATCAAATAAAAATTGCACCTGTTTCCTTATTTGGCATAAACAACAAGGCAAGAGCTTCTCTGTGTCTTCCTTAGCTACTAGGTTCACCCTGCTTCTGCATGAACATGTATCACATCTTTTAACCTCTACTCTAAATACTGAACTTTCATAGTGTCTCACACTGTGGCATTCTCCACCATAAACAATCACTCAATGAATGAATGATGGGGAATAAGAACGTGTTTCATAAGATTTCGAGTTATATTAATTCATTCTATGTTTTGTAGTTTCTTCAGAAGGAAAGAGCAAATGAGGACAATGCATTTGTTTCTGTAGCAAAATGTGTGCAGGCAGTTAGAGGCTTTGATGGGCATGCTTCATGCACGATAATAGAAAACGATGTTCACTCAGAGTCAGGTGCTGGGTTTTTGTTTGTTTGCTTGCTTTGTTTCTTGGCAGTCCACAGTGCTGTATTTCCTCAATTGGCAATGTTTCTAAACAATGCACACCTTTGTTGGAGACCTTTGAGTTGACATTTGCCTTTGCCCAAATATGCCACTGAGAACACAGGGCAATGGTTTCAAAAGAAATGCTATTTTTCAAATCTGTAGAAACATCACAATCAATGGGAATGTGTTGACAATGAAGATGCAATTAACTAGGATGCTAATTCAAGAGCTTTGAGGTCAGCAAGGATCCATTCCAGGCACTGATTAAAATATGTATCTATTTAGCGATGTTAGATGTGCTTTTAGGTAACTGAAAATAGAGAAGTTGGGATTTCAAAATGTGTGATTTTTCCATCTGTCATACTTTCTTTATATAATAGTGCAGATAAGGGCTAGAGACGCAACTCAATAGTAGGGCGCTTGCTTAGTGTGCCTTTGGCCCTAGGTTCAGTCTCCGCACTGCAAAGAACAAAGTACAAATAATGCAATTAGAATTATAAATTACCAAAGACCAGAAAAGGATACTTCCAGAGTTACTTAGTTTTCACTTCTCTTTAATTCCATACTAAACATTTGCTTCAAATTACCACCAGGGTGCTCCAAAAATTGTGAGGAACTATAAGTGGTGAAACACATGTCCTAACTCAGGCTCAAGTCATATAGTCACTCATTTTCTATTTCTACTTTTTTCTGTCTCCTACCCCCTATTCCACTGCCTCTTCTCCTTTAGCTGTTTCTTTCTTTTGCATTTTGTTAATCACTGACACACTTTGTTGTAATACTTATCCTGAGGAGTAAATTTATATTCACCCCAGATAGAAAGAGCAACCTCAGATCAAATAAGTCATCTCACCCAAATCCAGTTCAGTGGAACACTGACTTTCTTAGGGTTAGTTACATTCAGGCAGCTGTGACCCTAAGAAGCCTGCCATCCAGGACAGGTGAAGACTCGCCAGACTACAACAGTGCAGTTCCCTGCGCTCCTTGGAGGCAACTAGCTACCATCCTGCTAGAGTCTCCTCCTCCCCAGAAATTCCTTATGGCATCTAGCAGCTCTGGGTGGTGGTAGTCATGAGTACGGTGAACTTCCTTGTGAGTTTCATGGCCTCACTGCTCCTCTGTCAAAACTGTGCCGCTCAATATTGCAATGGCCATGTCAGCCCTGCTCTCACAAAGTGGAATCCAGGTACTTCTGGTTTCAAATGCTTTATCCCTGGCTTTCAATTACACCTATGTGAACACACACCTCAGGCAACAGCTCGTGTTGATTTTATCAGTACACCCTGCCATTAGTCTCCAAGTTTATTACTCACTCTGGGCATGCTGTCATTAACCCTTTCTTCCGGCAAAACTTTCCAGGTAATCTAGACAAAAGTAACAACATTTACATTTAAATATGTAAAAAGGATTCTGATATCTTCTATATTAAACTACTCAGACATTTAGCAACCTTTATTTTCTATAACTTATTTGCTAAAAGATATATGTATGTATACCTAAAGTTAGTTTATTTATATAGCCAAAATACATACTGCATATACTTCCAAGTTTGTGAAATCAATTTTATATGTTTGCTTTAAAATAAAACAGTTTCCAGACTGAATGGATGTTGTGCAGTATCAGGGGTAGTAACACTTAACAATTAGGTACTTAGCAATGCTAATGTCAGAAGTCAGACAAGCTAGATGTCAAAGCCAGACTCACTCAGCTTCAAACTCGCTGTGCTCTGCAAAGCTGGCAGTGGTTCTCCATTTAAAACTACAATATGAACGTGCTGCTCAGAAGCTAGCAGAGCGACTTTGGGTATGTTATACAGGGAGGAAAAATTCAAATACCTGGCATTAGAATCAAACTATGCAGCAGACACACATCTTGAGAAGCTCCCACCCTCACAACATTGGTACTCACTTCACGCTTTAAACTTTTTTCCTGTTGACACGTACAAAGGTGTCTGCTTTTAAGGGCATGATAGAAACAGTATTGTGTTCTAAAATGATAAGCATATGTTACTAGTACAATATAATGGGGCTCCGTCGCGACGTTTTCACACCACACGTGCAGACAGCAGGTGTCAATCGTATTCGCCATCCTTCTTCCTGCCTCATTTCCTCTACTCCTCCACTGCCTCATCAGTCAATTGTGCAGAGTTCTCACTGGTCTAAACACTGACTTGTCTGGTGAACCATTTCACTGAGATTTGTAGAGTATCCAATGTCATGGTTCTCGTTGCTGACTTGTCTTTGGATGATGTTGTTTCCCTTTCTTTCCAAATCTCTAATTTTTCATGCAAGTGTCTAACTTGGCTACTTAATTTGGAGCACATCATTGTAGATATTTCCCAGTCTAAGCCTGCTCCAGGTTTGCTTCTGATTTGTTTGTTGAAATGAGGAGAGGTTTCCCTTGCTTCTGTGATTCTGATGGTTTTGTTTGATGGCCGGTATTATATATAAGACACTGCTGAAATGAAGGTAAATGATACTTAGACATAGATATAGGCATTTCAATCAGTTTTCAGTTGTCTCTTTGAATTATTGCCAAACGGGGAGGTTTCTTTAACACATTCCTACCTCTTAACACAGTGTATTCTATTTTATCCTGAATATATCTGGACTTTGGTGGGCCAGACGGGGTCATGTCTCCTCCATACTGCTTTGCCCTACCCAGCTTTGTTTGCTCCTTCATGGAAGCAATGATACAGGGGGTATGATATTTATATGCTATACTGGACCTTCCTAACATTTAGTTTTGAGTACATATTTTCCCTGTAAAGAAGTTTTCAAGTGAATTTTCTAGAGAATTTCAGGAATATGACTGAGAAGAGAGAGAGTCTTAAGCAGTTGGTACCCATGCTGAAATCCTTGCTTCTCAAGAACACAAGCTTCAACTGGATTCCAGGCTGCAGGGGATCCTTATCATTCTCAAGTCCCCTAAATGTCCCTGACTTTTTACTTTGCCTCATCATGTATGCCAATGAATAGGAAAGACACATCAATGAAACCTGAGACATTAGCAGAGAGTGACAGAGGCAAATTCACATTAGACATCCAAGTGTCATTGACAAATTTGGGACACAAGCTCATATGAATGATCTATGAAAATCAGGAACAATGGAGCTGTGTGATAAATGGGAGAACCATGAGTAAAATAAAAACGACCGCTAAAGGTCCATGAACACCCTTAGCAGTCACACTGTATGTTTGATCTATTCATGTGATAAGATAGGTGATTTCATTGTTTTAGTTATGGAAGATTAAAAATCTTAATAAAGTTTAAAAACATTGTTATTAAGATTGTTACTTCACTC
>JAQHUG010000108.1:4268922-4311422 GCA_028555095.1 Dicrostonyx torquatus
TATTGGCTTTTTGGGAATCTATTCTATATGGATGCACACCTTCTTAGACTGAGATGGAGGGGGGAGGGCCTTGGGCTTCCCACAGGGCAGGGTATCCTGCCCCATCTTAAGGAAGCAGGGGGAGGGCGGTGGGGTAGTGGGGGAGCAGGACGGCCGGGAACAAGGGGAGTAAATGTAAATTTTTCTTTTAACAATAAAAAAAAGAAATAAAAGAACATGAGGAAATAGGATAAGCAAGTAGGGGAGAGGGATGGATTAGGAGAGCAATGAAAAAGATATCTTGATAGAGGGGGCCATTGTGGGATCAGGGAGAAGCCTGGTGCTAAAGTAATCCCAAGGAATTCACAAGGATGACCCCAGCTGAGACTTCTAGCAGTAGTGGAGAGGGTGCCTGAACTGGCCTTACCTTATAATCAGTTCGGTGAATACCCTAACTTTCATCATAGAACCTTCATCTAATAATTAATGAAATACCCACAGGCAAGCAACAGGCCAATCTCCAGGAGTGCAGTAGAAGAGAGGGATGCTTGAATATATGAGAAAGGGAGGTCCAGATCATGGCATGAAAATCTACAGAGACAGTTGATCCAAGCTCAAAGGCACTCGTAGACTCTAGTTCAACAGCTGGGGAGCCTACATGAGACTGAACTAGGCCCCCTACATGTGGGCAATAATTGTGTAGCTTGGTCTGTTTGAGGAGCCCCTGGCAGTGGGACCAGAATCTATCCCTGGTGCATGAGCTGTCTTTTTGAAACTCATTCCCTATAGTGGAATGCCTTGCTCAGCCTTGATGCAGGGGAGAGGGGTTTGATCCTGCCTCATTTTAATGTGCCAGGCTTTGTTGACTCTCTATGGGAAGCCTTACCCTTTCAGAGCAGAGGATGGTGGGTGGATTGGGGAAGAAGTCCGGGAGAGTGGGGAAGAAGAAGAAGGAGGCAATGTGATTAGTATGCAAAATGAATAAAAAAATTAAAATTAAAGAGAGAATTGTATTCACTAAAAGACAGCATATATACGTATACCTCCTTCTTGTGATATTGTTGGCAGAAACAGTATGAGAGACTAGCAGCTGAGAATAGTGAGAAGTACTAAGAAAAATAAAATCCCAGAGAATTCTTGTGTGATTGTTGTAAGTGGGGGAGAGGTGTGGGTTATGTTCCCAGCGCCTGGCTCCCAGCTCCCAGCTGCTCGCTTAGCCCCTGGTTGCTTGCTTATGCCTGAAATAACCACATGAGAACTGTATTCATTTAAATACTGCCTGGCCCATTATCACTAGCCTTTTCTTGGCTAGCTCTCATACCTAAAACTAACCCATTATAAAAGTCTGTGTGTCACCACGAGGTGGTGATCTTACCGGACGGTTCTAAGATGCATCCATCTGCGACGGGAGCCTCATGGAGACTGGCTCTGACCCAGTCTTCTTCCCAGCGTCCTCTTCTCTTTTCCCTGCCTACCTAATTCCTGCCCTATCAAATGGCCCAGGCAGCTTTTTTATTTAACCAATCAGAGCACAGAAGTAAAGACGGACTCTCCTACATGTGATTAAAAAGTATGTCATATACTGATTGCAGTAGAGCTTTCAAAATGTATATCATTTCGCAATCAAATGCACAAATTTTACCAAAAAAAAAAAAGAGAGAAAGCTGATGTGGTATTCCCCTCTGTATGCTGTGAATACCATTGGTTAATAAAGAAGCTGCTTTTGGGCCTATTGCAGCACCTAATAGGGAAAGGTGAGAATTCCAAGCAGATAGAGGAAGAGAGGTAGGCAGAGTCAGGGAGATGCCAAGTAGCCACTACAGGAGACAGACACTGGATGCCAGATGGAGCCTTACTGGTAGGCCACAACCATGCGGTGATACACAAATTAATAGAAATGAGTTAATTTTAGATATAAAACGTAATTAGCAATATGCTTAAGTGATTGGCCAAGCAGTTATCTAATTAACATAGTTTCGGTGTGATTATTTCAGGTCTGGGTAGCCAAGAAACGAACAAGCAGTTCTGGCAACAGAAAGCAATATTTCTTAAGAAATATAAAATAAAATGCAGATCTATAGAAAGTAAAGGGATTAAATTAACAAACTTCCTATAATGTAAGAAAAATGTAAGCCTATACAAGTGATTTCTCTCAAATATTTAAATTATAAAAAATACCTTTTCAATGCATTTATAAAAGATCTAAAGGAAAGTCCCAATTTATAAAACCAGCATTACCCTGATACATGAAATTAAAGCTAGAAAAATTCAACTCTAATTAAAAATGCTAGTTTAATAGTAATCTTGACAATAAGCTTCAATCCACATTAAATATTCATAGACTGTTGTAGTTTGAATGTGAAATGCACCACCACCACCCTCCCTGTAGACATGTGAGTTTGAACACTTGGGTCCCAGATGCTACTGTTGTTTGGGAAGAATATGAGACCTTTAGAAGGTGGAGCTTCACCGAAGGAAGTGAGACACTGAGGGAAGGCCTTGAGGTTTGATAACCTTGCAATACTTTCTATTGCATTTCTGCATTCTGAGCATTAATGCTGTGTTACCCTTCAGCCTCCTCCCCTTGATGCCATGCCTTCCCTGGCTGCTTCAGTGTTTTTCCTGCCATTATTGACTATCTTGCCCTGGTCCTGTAATGAAAATAGATCCTCCCTCAGGTTGCTTTTGTCGGGGGATTTCATTACAGCAGCAGGGAAAGAAAATTAAGACATGTACTATGGCCAAATGAGATTTATCCTAAGAAGAGTATTAATATGGCTAAGAAAATCAATTTCTGATCAATGTTAATAGACTATATTGCTAAACATATTGGTATTCTCAATGGAAATGATGAAAATATGCTAACATTCATAATTCTTAAAAAAACTCTCAGTAAGAGAAACTAAAGAGTAGTATCTAAGCCCTTTAAAAGTCATCTTCTACTAAGTCAAAGCCATCTTGTCTGTAGCTATGTGCTATATAATTAAAAAGCAATCCTATTCTTAGTACTAGCAAAATGTATAAAATACTTAGACATGACATAAAGGTACATATGATGCCAAAAACTATAACATAATGATGAGAAAGTAAATATCTAAATAAATTGAGATATATGTTTGTGGATTGGAAACTCAGTATTTTTAAAATAACAATTCTCCTTTTGCTAATTTAATGAATATATTTATATTAAAAATAAATATAAGCAGGTCTTTTTTCTTCTCCTTTGGAAAAATTAATGTATATGAGAATGTAAAAGACCTAGAACAGATATGATGGGTTTTTATGTGTCAATTTCATGGTAATGAAATTCCCAGTTATTCAGTCAAACATTCGATGCTATTGTGAACATATTTTATAAAAGTGATCACAGCCAATAATCACTTCATTGTAAGTAAAGATCATCTGAGTTAATCTGAACAGGCTTCATTCAATCTGTTATAAGTCCTTAAAAACAGAATTGAAAATTAGTAGGATTAAAAAAAACATACAAAAATCAAATATTCTGGCTACCCAAAGCATAGTGACCAAGAATGACCAGGAAATGGAGCCTATTCTCAGAAGCTCCAACAAAAATATACCTGTGAACAAATCTAACCAAGGGAGCAGAAGACAAGGAAACACTGAAACGCTAAACTAGTAATTAAAGGCACAAGAAATTGAAAAATATCTCGTGCTCACAGAGTGGTATAATCAACACTGTTGAAAATGACTATATTGATGTAAGTAATCTCTATATTTCATCAATCTTCATGAAAATTCCGGTGTCATTCTTTATAAATCTAAATAAAACAATCCTGAAATATATACAAAAGTATAAAATGCTAAAATAATACCAAATAGTCAAAATTGTACATAGAAAGAACTATCATAATGCTTGTTTTCAAATTATACAAAAGAAACGTGGCAACAAAAAGGGCATGGTACTGGCATGAATGAAAGAAAGCACACATATGTGTAAGGAAACTAAAAGACCCAGAAATAAGTCCAAACAGCTAAAACCACTTATTATTTACCAAAGTTTGAGGGGAAAGTATAAATCCCCCCTCTCTCTCACACACACACATATCAATTCAAAATGGCATACTTAAGAATATCAAATGACAAAGAAAAATAGAAGGGTTCAATAGCTTCAGAAGAAAAAATATGAGGTGACAAAGAGAGGTATCTTCTATAGAGTTTTTTTCAAAAGAAGCAAAAGAATACTGATAATAAGGAAGAAAGACGTGATTACACATGCATGCCCATGATGAGGTGGTGATGAAAAATGATGACAAAACAGAAGACCTCATGTTGAAGAGTTTTTGTGAGGGATTTTCTCAATAACAAAATGTAATTCTTGCTTTAAATAGTCTATGTTTGCCTAGCAAGCTATAAAGAATATCAGAATAACCAAAACCTCATCACAAAGTCCATGGTAAGTCACCTTGTCAAACTTCTTATTACAATAAAGAGCTCAGGCTCAGAAAGGTGAGTGCGTGGACCTCAGAGTGTGCTACAAATGGGGAGGCCTGAAACAAAGGTGAATTCTTAGGTCATCCACTTATATATTGTTTCAAAACAAATTTATGCACCATTATGCTAATATGTTTACTAGCATTTCTGGTAGAGTTTTCAATGTTTTACATTTTAAGAATAAGACAAAAATACAGTGAGGGCATGGAGAAATCCTTGAGTGAATACATAAAGAGTGGCTAATGTCCTGAATGAATGCATATTGTTGACACAGCAGAGTCGTGTCAAGAACCCAATGCTTCACTCATGAGTTTGGCAAAGCTTCCCTCTGGTCCAAGTATGAGTGTTCATGAATGGTTGATCAGTCTTTGCATAACCTAGAAAGTGCAGCTTCCTCCTTCCCAATGTTTACAGCCTGAAGTGACTCACTTACAGACACCTAAGTAGACTAGCTAACTCCTCCTGTGCTGTGCGCAAGTCAGCTGTGGGTTTCTGAATAGTTGGTACTATTCCACAGGAGTGCACCCAGCCCACCTGATTCCAGATTTTCTGTACCTGAGCCAGAGTGTCCGTTATCTCCTCATTCTCCAGCTGCACTAGTGACGTGTTGGGACCCACACCATGAAGTTCATGGTAAATGACACTCTTCTATAGCTTTCACTTATTAAATGATAATTCATTAAAGCCTTGTCATTGTAATTTTTAAAAAAGCTCAAAGATGTTACTATAAGACTTGAAACTCTGACACTGCTTTATGGAAAAGAAAATGGAGAAGAAATATTTTAAGATCAAGGAATAAGACTGGGAGTAGTTGTGCATATCTTGAATCCCAGCCCTCAGGAAGCAGAGGTAGGAAGATCTCCGTGAATTCAACACCAGTTTGATATATGTAGTGAGTCCCAGGACAGCCAGGGCTACATAGAAAGATGGTGTCTCAAAAACCAACACCCTACACACATAAAGATCAAGGCTAAGGATGGATTTTCTGAAAAGGCAACATCACAAGAATTGGCAAAAGGGATTGCATGGAGTTAAAGCATTTCTACGTAGCAAAGCAAACAATGAGCAGAGTAAAGAGATGGGTTACAGAGTGGCAGAAACTTTGCCAACCATGTATCAGATAAGAAATGAATAACTAAACTCTATAAAATTTAAAATTAAATGCCAAAACCTTTGTCCAATCAATTAATGAATATCTAAAATGAACAATGGCACTCATAAGAAGAACAACTGCTCATTACATTTCTGAAATGTCCAACATCCTTAACCATTAGAGAAATACAATCAAAAAGTTCATTGAGATTCCATATCATCCAATACAGGATGGAAGCATCAAAAAAAATATTGGGAAGATGGTGGTGAAAAAGAATCCTTAACATTTCCGGTGTGGATATAAACTTAAGCAACCACAGTGCGGTGGTTCCTAAAAATGAAAATTAGAACTACTATATGACCCAGCTTTTTCACTCCTGGATATTGACTTGAAGAAATTTAACTCATCATACTACAAAGATAAATGTACATTTCTAGTGATTGATGGACTATCCACAATAGTTAAAAATTTGGATCAACTTAAGGATATGTTATTAGATGAATGGTAGGAGAATGTGGCATATATATGCAATATATTTTTATTATACTATAAAACAATGAAAATGATAATATTGGTGAATAAAGTCTTTATAATAAAAATCTTAGAATTATTTCCTCCTGTTTCTGATCATTTTGCAAGTAATAACTTTCATGTTTCATACAGGTGTGACCCCTGGGAACTACAATAATGAATGAGCCAGTAAGGCAGGTATTCCATTGGTACAATAGTAGGATGAATATAAATAGCTGTTTTCTGATTTGATTTAAGTCCCTCTATACAAAAAGAACTCATACCAAGTACTATTAATTGGACCAAGAAGTTTTGACTAGCTAAGTCATAGACCTTAGAGAAAAATGCATGTTATTATTCTGCTAAATGAGCATGGTAGGAAACTGCCATTCAAATTTTTATCTTTATACTTATAGATTAGTGCAGCTCTTGAACTTCATCCGAAGGGCTTCTTGTGGAATAGATGGCACCGAATACATAGAACCACAACTGGCCAAAGTAGAGAAAATAAAGGAATATGGAGTTCTTAGCCCTATATGGGACACACATATACATATCAAAGATCAGGGATTATCAATGAAGGGAAAACAAAAAAGTAAGAGCCAGAATCAGTATATGCTCATAGTAAAATAGTAATTTTCTAGACATGACAGGACTGTTATACACATTAAATCACTGTGGCTGCCTACACAAGATTCATTCAACATCAAGCAAGTCAAAAATTCAGCATAAATAGTGAAAGGGTTCACAATTCATGGTTTCTGGGGGAGGCAGAGTCACTTTTTTCAGGGATGAAATCCCTGGAGGGTTATCCATGTTCCAGGAGATAACCTTCATCCATACATGTACCAAGTATACTCGGTTGGCTAACAAAGAATACATGAAGATTGGAGAGGAATGAGTTGGGATGGGTTTCATAAAAACATATTACATATATGGATGAAAATCCCAAGCAATAAGTTTCAGTAATGTTTGTATTTTGCTAGTTGAGGTTTCTGTTGCTGTGATGAAGCACCATGGCCAAGAGCAACTTTGGAAGGAAAGAGTTTACTTCAGCTTATAGCTCTTAGGTTCATACTCTATCACGGAAGGAAGTTGGGACAAGGACTGAACTTGGAGGCAGGAACTGAAGCCGAGGCCATAGAGGAACACTGCTTGCTAGCTTGCTTCTCATGGCTTTCTCAGCCTGATTTTTTATACACACCAGGACCCAGGACCACCTCCCCATAGGCAGGACTGCTCACAATGGGCTGGGCACACTCCCACATTAATCATCCACCAAGAAAAAGGACTTTTTTTCAATTGAGTTTTCATCTTCTCAGATGCATAGTTTGTGTCAAGTTGACAAAAAACCCACAAATTAACAAATAAAAACATCAACCAGGATATACTTCAAAACTACTTCAAACAGAAAGGAAAAGATTTGCACACAATATTGACAAAAATGCCTAATAAAGATCTTTTTGTATAAAAATCTATTTCAATATCCAATTAGGATGGGTGCTAGAGATGTAGCTCAGGGTAGACCATATGTTTGGTGTACATGTGTGAGGTTCTTTATCTCTGAGAGAAAAAGGGAAGGGTGTACTGCAGGACAATGTTCTCATACACTGTCAAGTTTTGTCACTAGTATTAGTTCAATAAAATGCTGATTGACCAGTAACCAGGCAAGGGTGTTGACCAGACCAAAAGAACTCTGGATAAAGGAAAGGCAGATAGACATCCAGAAGCAGAAGAAGCAAGATGAGAATGCCTTACCGAGATAAGGTACCAAGACACATGGCTAAACATAAATAAGAATTATGGGTTAATTTAAGTTGTAAGAGGTAGTTGGCAATAAGACTGAACAATAGGCCAGACAGTTTATAATTAATATAAGACCCTGTGTGTTTATTTGGGACTGAATGGCTGTGGGACACAGCAGGACAGAAGCTTCCACTTACAGTGCACACATACCACAAAAGCACGTGAAATGGTTTTCAGAATTATTATCTAAATAAATACCAGTCAAATCCACAAGAGTCCCACTATATAGCGACTAGATGTTCTATTAAAAATAAGTTAGACTGTAGGTAGAAGTGGCACATTCATTTCCCAGTCACTCAGATCCGAATAATCACACAGAAACTATATTAGTGGCAACACTGCTTGGCCTATTAGCTCAGGCTTCTCATTAACTAACTCTTTCATCTTAAATTAACCAATTTCTATTATTTTGCATTTTACCAACAGGTAAGGTTCCGGGGCATCTGTCTCCTTCAGTGGCAGTTACATGGCATCTCTTTGATTCCGCCTACTTTTTCCTCTCTATCTCTGTTCAGATTTCCCATCTGACTTTATTCTACTAAACCATTGGCTGAAACAGCTTCTTTAATAACCAAAGGTAATAAAACATATTCATAGCATACAGAGAGGAATTCCACATCACTAGACTTAGGCAAATAAATGGCAGATCCATAAAGTACCTAAAGTACAAGCACAAGGGCCTGAATGGGTATCGCCAGCACCCATACAAAACCATCAAAATATAGCGTCCCATGCAGTCTCGAAACTGGAGACAGGGGAAAGCTGAGGCAAGTGGATCCCCAGACCCACAGGCCAGCCAGCAGGTGTAGTTGGCCAGCAGATTAAGTCAGTCACTCGTCACTGGGTTCAATGGGAGACCCTTCCTCAAAAACTAATGTTGAAATTGGTAGAGACAGACGGTGTTATTATGGCCTTTATACACACATAAACACATGTATACACATATGCACATGCACACAACACATACATGTGTTACACAAAGCACACACCTATGCAAATACTAAAAAGAAAATAAACTAACAATAAGAAGCTCTGGTGAAGATTTAGGTGGAGAAACCTAAATCCTCAAAGCTTCTAAAGAAGCACAGACACTTGTACAGCTCTTGGCCAGTTTCTTAATATATCATAAGTATGTTTGCTGTTTACCTCACCAATCCTACTCAGAATCTACCTGGAAGAAACGAAAACAAAGGTAGAATTTTCATAATGCCTCACAGAAGCATTGTTCATCACAGCAATATAATGTAGGATTCTGTATGCTGTGAATTGTTGTAATGAGCACAGATTGGTCCCTTGTTCTGTCCCGCCCAGCTCCCGGGTGCCTGACTAGCTTACACCCAAAATAACCACGTGGAAATTGTATTAATTAAATCACTGCCTGGCCCATTCATTTTAGCCTTTTCTTGGCTCATCACCACAGGGTGGTGGCTTACCGAGAAAGATCCTAACCTATGTCCATCTCAGGCTAAAGAAACATGGTGTCTGCCCCAGTGCCTTCTCTCTCCCAGCCTTCCATTCTGTCTACTCTGCTCACCTAAGGGCTGCCCTATCAGAAGACCAAGGCAGTCTCTTTATTCAACCAATGAAAATAACAGCAATACAGAAGGACCCTCCTACACTAGTGAATATGTTTTATTATCATTGTTTAATAAAGAAGAAGCTTTGGCCTGTGGCAGGGCAGAATAGAGCTAGGTGGGGAAACTAGACTGAATGCTGGGAGAAAGAAGGCAGAGTCAGAGAGATGCCAAACGAAGCAGATGCCAAGGAACTTTACTAGTAAAACCACAAGTCTTGTGTTAAAATATAAAATAATAAAAATGAGTTAATTTAAGTTGGAAGAGCTAGTTAGAAATATGCTTAAATTATTGACCAAACAGTATTGCAATTAATATAGATTCTTTGTGATTATTTCAGGTCTGGGAGGCCAGGAAATAAATAAGCATGTATAATAATTTAAAATGTAATTTTATATATCTATAAACATTTATATGCTTATTTATTGCTTGATTTTGATTTTTAAAACCCATTACTTTTGTTTATTTATCCTTGGAGTGACACATGTCACAACACTCATGTGGAAATCAGAGGACAACTTGCAAGATTCAGTTTTCTCCTTACACCATGTTAGTTCTGGGAATCCATCTGAGGACATCAGGCTTTATCTGCTAGGCCATCTTGCCCATCCTTATTACCGTATTTTGACTTATTTAACATTTATTTCAAAATAAAACTCTTATTGGATGTTTTTTAACATTCAAAGTATTATTTATTGAAACTTTTCCTTTACTGCTCATATATATTTATACAGAGCAACTTCAAACTACAGGTTGAATTACTAAATTATTGGTAAGTTCAAAAAGCTCAATCTAATTATACATGAAGATAATCTATTCTACTGTTTTTTTATTTCTAATTTCTTCACCATTCATAATATAGTAAAGTGGATATCATATTTTCTTTCCTTTATGCTAAGAAGTTGATGGGTATTTTTCTTAAGCACTATAAAATTTAGAATAACACTTATTTTTTGAACTATTCACATTCTTAAAGTATAATTGTACCCCACTCTTAGTACCATGTAATAAATTACATATCTACCTATTAAGAGCATTGCTCTTTATTTTTTTACATACATTTTTTGGGCTGTTTTCCATTATTTCATACTACTTACTCCTGATGTGAAAATATGGGTCCATTATTAGACATCACAAATCAATCTATATTTTAGAATTATCTTACAGTGGTTCTATATGCTAGTTCCACAGTTGTTCCTTGCATTTCTAGGGATGTGCTCTATTATCACTTAAACATTACTAGCTTAACTGGAATAAATACATTCTCCCTTTGTTGAAGTCTTTAACTCTGCCTTCACCACATACCTGCAGGGCAATCACTACTGCTAGAAACTGAGACACAGGGTGGTTAAGTAAACTTGTCAAGCTTCCCTAGCTAGTAAAGAGAGATTTCAGTGTAGACAGTAAAATTATGAGCCTAATTTTAGTATTATAACAAAAATTGTATTTATAAATTTTCATTTTATATGCTGCCTTGCACTTCATACCTTTAAATTTCTGTTGTATGCTAGGTTATAGTTTTAATTTCCATAAATACTTCAATTTCCTCATCTGTGACTTTCATTTATTTGTGGTATTTGTTCTCAGCTGAGTAAGAAATATTGAGCTTGTTCTTTCTGCATCATGAGTGTCTATCTCTAAAAACAGAAAATATAAGTACTCAAGGCATAACCCTATTGTGAAGTGCTTGGGTCCATTATTAGACAAACATGTAAGTCAATCGACATTTAGATCTACCTAATAAATGAATAATGGTTGATGGCAGAGTGTTCTGTACTCCCATATAATGCTAGTTTAGCCTGATATATAGAGAATATAACAAATTATAGATCAAAACTTACTTAGTTGCATGTAAAGATTTGCCAAAGCGTTTAAATTCACATGGCCAAGGAAGTCCAATTAATAAACTAAGCACTTGTCAACTTCATCTTTTAAAACCCCGTGAGATAATTTACATATATCTAGTAGTCAAATGAAACTAGAAAGCAATCTATATAGAGACTACTGTGCTTGAGACCTTGATGACTATAACACTTTACTAATAGAATAATTTTGGGACCTTCTATTTATACAAACTGTGGCATCAAGTCACAGTAAATATCTCTATCAAGCAATTAGAAGTACGAACTCTGTAAGTGATCCTTTAAGCGGCTTAGACTGCAATGGGAAGAGATCTGTCTTGTGTGATTTTGATGTGTGACAAATCCAGGAATTGACAGAAGCGTGTAAATCATGTGTACTATCATGCCTTGTCTGAATGTCTCTACAGCATATACGAGTTGAAGGATTAAGTGTGAGAATCGCTTTCCGAGCTGAGTTGGAGCTGGGGGCTGTCGACACTGATTAAGACGCTGACAGAGTGCACAAAGAAGCCATTTGTTGGCATGACATATCAGATGGATAAAGAATCTCTCCTTGTCGACTCAGTTCAGCTCTCTTTCAGGCTGACTCTGAGATCGGCTGTCGTGTTTCTACAGGCAAATGGTACATTGATTTTTAATATAAGCTTATGCAAAACGCACTGAAATGAAAAGTTTCTAAGAGTCTTTTCTATAGCATTAGTAAGCACGTTAAGAGAAACAGTGTCCCCACCGCCACAAACACTTGGAACAGCCATGTATTCAAACAGCAGCTTCCATTAAAAGGCAAATTCTGTTTTGGCCCATGACTAAACAGGGCGGTGAGGTTTGCTTTTGTTTGGCACTGAAAAGTAAATGATGGAAAATTGGAACTAACAATGTATTCTGATTATTCCTACAGTATACAATATTCTCCGAATGTGACAAACCATGTTTATCCCACTAGGGAGAGTTCCGGAGGGAGGGAGAGATTCCCCATGATTTATTGGTGCATGCAGTACTGTTAAGTAGCCATTTTATTATGCTTCCTTGACAGTGACATACTTTATTTCACTTGTATGAATTAAGATTTTCATATACAAAATATTGCCTAAATGTATATTGATCCTGAGAAATAAAAGTTATTTGGAGGAAGTAGTAAAGATCACTGAGTGCATCAAGAATTATATTCCCCTTGTTACTCTTCCACATTACACATTTTGAAAGTCATCTCTATCTCATACACTAGAAATGGTCTGGTTTGCACTTTCTTCATTTTAAAAAGTGATAGCACAACATAGATCATGGTCCCAGGAAGCCAAAGTCTCCAACTGAAGACAAATGCTGATTATTCACACACACACACATGTTTATTCCGTTATATTCCTAGTGCAAAAATGGCATTAGCAAAAGCAGCCCCAGCCAAGTGTGTGGCTCCATGAGAAACAGACCTTTCAAAGAATCACTGCACTGAGATGTGCATGGCAGTGACTTTCTGACGCCAATGGGAGAAGACAAATTTCCCTAAAGGGTGGAGAAAGTCTGAAGATAATTAACAACCTATTCCTGGTCACACAAAGTGAAATAAAAGTACAAAAACACTAACCAGAGGGCTAGAAATATGGCTCACTGGTTAAAAGCACATGTTTCTATTACAAAGGATGATATTCAATTCCCAAAATCCATGTCTGCTGCTCACAATCATCTGGGGGCTAAGCACAGGTCTGGAGAATCTGATACCTGTGGCCTCCATGATCACCCACACACACCTAACTCCCTTCATATGCAAACACACACACAATGTAATAAAATTAATCTTTTTATTAAAAGGGTGAGGAGTGAAAATCTGTGACAGAGAAAGATTAGCTCACTCAGTGTATGAAACTCAACTCAGCAGGAAGTTGTGCAAAAGCATGAGCACAGAAAATTAATACTTTATCACTCAAGAGTAGAAGAGAAGCTATCTTTAGCAAATATTTTTTTCTTGAGTATTAAGTGTGTGTTATGGAATAGGGAAAAATGTAATTGCATTGGTGCCATTGATAACCTGGGAATTTGGTCACAAGACTGACTACACCTGTGTAAGATGATTATGTTAATCAAAAACTCTAGCTTCAGGGTTCAGTTATAAGTGTCAATGAATACAGGAGACTTCTGTTATTGTTATTGTTTTGTTTTATGAAACACTGTCTGACTCTGGATGGCCTCTTTACTGCAGGTGGTCATCCTGTTTTAGCCAAGAACTGAGTTTAGAGACAGGAGACACTACATAAAAGTTTTCTTGAGACATTTTTGCATTTTAAATTTGTTTTTATTATTGCTTTTCAGTTGTGTATATGTGGAGGTAGGGTATAAATATGTGCACATAAATATAGTTACTTGGGGATGCCAGAGGTGGCTGCCTCTCTGAAGATATAGTTACAGGACTTGGTGAGTTTCCTGAGGTGGGTGCTGGGAACTTAACTCAAGTCTTCTGCAAGAGCAAGAAGTGAGCTCAACCAGAAGCCTCTTAGAGTGCTCTCTCAATATTATTTCTCTCAAAATCTACAAAAATTATTATAGAATTTACTTCTTTCTGTATCTTGGGCAGGAGGCATAGAGCTACCCTCGGTCATTCCGACATAACAAAGGAAACAGACTCCCAGTGCAACAGGACAACTTGGGGAGTGACTTTAAGATGTTGTCAATGGTCCTGATTGAAACAACCTGGCATTTGTAAATGTGGACCATAGTGGATGAAGATGTATGTAGAATATTTATGTCAATTATGTCATAATAATATTAAAACAACAGTGTCTGCTTCTGGAAAACAGTGTGCCATAAAATATGAAAGCAAACATCTATTTTGTTTTTTCTATACAGTCTGAACCTCAGAGTAAATCTACCTAATGAGCGGGAGGCTTCTCTTTTTCTCCATTTTTTTCTGTTGCTAGAGATCATACCCACAGCTTCCTTGCAATGTTGAGAAACTATTGTAGCACTTTGCTACATCTCTGTCCCAGAAAGTTCCTCTTTATTGAAGTATATCAGTTAACAATTGGAGAAGGAATGCAATAGTGAAACATTTTGACAGCAGAAGGGACTGAAGAGATTACTTAGCAGGTAAGAGTGCTGTATCTTCTTACAGAGAATCTGGTTTGGTTTCCGGCACCGACATGGCAGCTCATAGTTGTTTCTAACTCCAGTTTCAGGAGATCTTACTTCCTCCTCTGACCTTCACCACCATCAAGGATACATTGTATACAGATATTTTCAGGCAAAACATTCATACATGTAAAATCAAATAATATAAAAGTAAATTAATCAAATAATCAAATTGTAAGTATTTTTTTGAGTTTTGAGGCCAGTGGAATGTCTGCTATAATGCTACAAATGTGTTTATCAAGAAAATTTTACTTACAAAAAATAGGCAAAAAGGTTTGAATCATGGGGGTTTTTTGGTATGTGATAAAATTAATGATCAGCAATGATTTCTAGCACCACAGAAAGAAGTAGCAAGTTAATATTCCCTCTAGACGGTATTCTAAGAGTACATAACATAATTTATGAAGCATTTCTACTGCTCTTCCCCCTCCTCCTCCTCTTCTTCATCATCTTCCCCCATCTTCTCTCCACATACAACACACGATGTGCCTAACTCTGATCAAGGCTCTCTATATAAATGCCATGAGAAAAGAAGTATAATATCCGGTTGCAATAAAATGGCTAATATCTTTGCAAGTCATAAATAAAAAAATTAATTTTACATATTTATGCATGCACAGGTCAGTACATGAAACAGGGGAGAGAACTTAAGCAAGCATGCTTGGTTATAAGATACCATAATATTGTTCATAATTTTAAGTAAATTATGTTGTTCATATACAATTCTTATACATGGATATTTGCATGTGAAGTTACATGTGTTTCAACATGATCTAGAAAAGAGGAAAGTAACATGAGTTATTGATTGCTGGGTTTACTATGATGCTTTACCTATTTTTTACACATGTATGAGATTTTCCATGATAAAATGCTTTCAGGACACAGCATGAAGATTATACTTTATTATTTTGTATATTTTAGCTTCTTATCTGGAAGGTGTTTTGATAATTTCTGTACTTTATATTTTGCCTCTTGTATTATATTTTGGTATTTTCCACTGCAAATTCATATTCTTTGTCTTTTGTCCTTTAATTTTCATCATATGCATTTTATTATATCCAAGAAGAATGCTATCATCTTAAATCAGAGTTGTTTCTCATAACTATTGCTCTAACATGTTCCTCAACTCAGCAGATACTTCCCACCTGTTCTGTGAAACTAACGTCCTGGATTGAATTCTGGATTCTAGTCCCATACTTCAAGATGCAAACATAACCTTGCTGGGGTTAGAGTGACACTTTATATACACATTGTGTGATTATTATTTCATAATACTTTGAACTATGAGAATTTCATATTCTTAGAAATGTATACATTTCAACATATTAGGAATGGAATGCATTCATTTTACTATGTTTGTTAATTAACACATGGCTTTATAATTTGTAGTCATTGGCAGTGAAAATGTACCAATAAGAAATTTTTCATCTTAATACATAATGTAGCACACAGAAACCCCCAGGAACAAGGAAGCAGCAAAACTATATTTGAGAGTTTATGTAAATGTTAAGACCTTTCAAATTATACTTCATTCCAACATATACTCAGCAACTCTGAATGTATAATTGAAAACATCTGAATTTTGAAACATGAATTATTACTTGATTATTTTACTATTAATTTCATTTAAATTATTCAAAACATTATAACCCTTTAAAAATACGTTTCTTAAGACTTGTAACTTTTTTCCTAATTTCAATGAAATATATACTTAGTTTTATAAATAATATATTTGCTACTGTAACTGCAAGGATTATACACGTGTGTCTATGTGTGTCTGTGTACTTGTGTGTATGTGCATGTTTCTCTATCCCTGACCCTCTACCTCTGCCCCCTCTCTCTCCCTTCTTCCCTTCCTCTCTCTCTCTCTCTCTGTGTGTGTGTGTGTGTGTGTGTGTGTGTGTGTTTGTGTGTATGTGCATATGTGCACACACATATGTAGAATCGTATTGTAAAACAAGGATCTTTCACTGATCTGGAACCTGCTGATTAGGCAAAGCTGCTAGCCATCAAATCCCAGGTGCCTGATTTTGTGGGCCCACTGAAGTTCAAGTCCTGTCCTCATCTATGGACTGAACTTGTACAATGACGGTTCTACATTGAGTCTTAACCATATTGCCGTTACTTTTACAAACATTCAACTTGCTTTTAATGTATAAAGCAATTTTGAAAAACTGAGAATTTGAGAGGACTGTTAATATTCTCAGTTTCCAATCTTGGAAAGAATTAGGTTTCTAGCTCAGATCTGAGTCTCTAAACCTCCCTTTGTTTCAGCATATAACATGGTGTAAATAGCTAATACCACATGTTGGAAACATAACCTTCATGGAGAACAACCCTTCCAGATTAATGTCAAATGCACTGCTTTTTAGTCTAAGGGACTATCATCTTCATTTGTATGATGCATCATTAAGGAAACAGCAACAAGATAAAAAACAGAATGATTCCAACCCTCTGGAATGCAATTCCACTGCAAATGTTAAGAATATATTCTCAGTAAAAAGGGATCAGTTTGAGGTGACCTAGAGTATGATTTCAAAGTAAATGAATGCTAAATTTATCCGACTCCAGGAAATATAACATCTGAGCAAAATAAAGTCAAGAATGGTGTATCATCTAAATATTAGGAATAAACCAATCTGAGTTGATTTCGTTTAAATGAAGTGAATAACTTATCTTTGAACCTGTCCCTGACAATTTTCATAGATCATGCTGACATGTAGAGTTACAAATATGTTTATAAAATGAAATAGAAATATTCCTCTATGCTTGCTGATGTTCCATGAAATGTTCTAGTATTTGACATTATGCTCAATAATTAATGTTTGAATTTTATTCTCTTCTTTGAAAAAATAGTGATAGTGATTTCTTCCAACTCCATTGAACATTACAAGTTCTGCATGAGCGCACCAGGTAAGTTGGAACTTCCTGGGCCAAACCTAGATACCTCACAGTCATTTGTCCCCCAGATCACCACACTGCCTTTCTAGCTGCACGTGGCTATCACCATCTTGTTCACAAAAACCTGGCCTGAATCTCTTTCTTTCTGTATCTCACAATATTCTAGCTTCATCAAGCTTTTTCTACCCAGTGCATTTCTACTTCAACTTATCCCATGTCCTTGTCCTGAATTTTCTCATCTCTTGGGACTCTTATTGGATTCTCCTCCAGAACACTTTGGTAGACCACTAGCATTTGTTTATACCCACAAGAAGATTGATATTCAATTGCTTACATCTATTCTATCTCTTTCCAGCATGGCAAGAGTTAGGATGACATTTTGAGATTGTGTTCATTTTCTATCCTTCGGGGAATTAGAGTAGTTTTAGTGTTTAGAAATTAGCTTTCTAATTGCATGAGTTTGATCAATGAAAATTTGAACCACTTTTCAAACTAAACACAAGGAAGAAAGAGTTTCTGAGTTTTCATGGGAAAACTGATTTCAGAAATATGAAATTGTGTGTTAGGAAAGCATAGGTTCTTCCATGTGACTTGGTAGATAAGAAACTTTATTATGAATACTCTTTCCCATGATTATATGTCCCAGCGCAACAGGGAGCAACATCTAAACTCCTTAGTGAAGTCCTCTTCCCAGAGTGTGACCAGCATTAAAAGTTCCAATCCCAGCTGTTCACTGTATATTTGTGGCAGTCTGTATTTCCCTGTTTTTCTCAGAAACTTATTCAAACATTCAAACATTCAAACAGATCTTTGGTTTTACCAGCTTGAAGTGAATAGTGATAAGACATATAATTGAATTTCTTTATGAATTTCCAGTCATCAAGATGGCCAAAGTCAACTATTTGCCTGAGTTCAGAGAACAGAAAATATTGCAACTGCTTCAGCATCTACAACTCAAGTTAGAACTCCGCTGGGGATGGGAACTTCTAAGGCAGGGGAAAAGCACATCCAGAATTTGGCAAGGTTGGGGGAAGTATGTAGAAGTCTAGTGATGTTATTTTCTCAAGGAAACTTTCTCAATATAATACAGACTTTAAAATAAGGAAAGTAAGAAAGGAAGGGTGGGGGAAGGAGAAAGAGAGAGAAGAAGATGAAGAGGGAGGGAGAGAGGGAAGAGGAAAGAAAGAGAGAGAGAGAGAGAGAGAGAGAGAGAGAGAGAGAAAGAAAGAAAGAAAGAAAGAAAGAAAGAAAGAAAGAAAGAAAGAAAGACTGTTTCCTAGGGGAAAATGGCTTCAGGAGCAAAGGAGCAAGCTGGCTTAGATGTCGAAAGGAGTGATTTCAAGCTTCCAGTCCTTTGTGAATGTACAACTTGCCCTGAATCATGATGAAAGTGTAGAAAGTGCAGAATTGGTTGAAACATGCCCTTCATATGAACCCAATCCCTGTGTCCCTATTGTTGAACTTCCCACACTGAGCTGGCTTGCTTCTTTAGTTCTTTGTCAAAAATCACAAACTTGCCCATTGCTACTATTGGAGTATCTTGACAGCCTTGAACTTAGAGTTACTGCTCACTCCCTGTCAGGTGCCTGAGGGTGGTATCCATTAGAAAGACAAAATGATTATGGGTGTTCTTTCCATGCTTATGTAGATTCTTTCTGGATATTTTCAGATTCAAAGTACCAGCAATGAATGCAACTAAAAGTAGAGCATTTTAAAAATGCATTTTGAGACAGTTTCACAATATAGCTCGGCCTAACCTTGAACTTCTAATTATTCTGCCTCAAACTCCTGCATTCTAAAATTGAAAGTGTGTGCCATTATGCCCATCATGGTGGGGCAAATGATCATAAGATAGAGTATTCATGACAAATTTTCCTATCTATTAAGTCACACTGAAGGATCTGTGCTTTTCTATCATATAATCTCATATTTCTGCATTCATTTTCCCCATGAAAGCTCAGGAACTCTTCCTTACTGTGTTTAGTTGAAAATTACTTGGGATTTTCTTTGATTAGACTCAAGAAATTGTATGATTCTTGTGCTAACTGTGAATCAAAATTACAACTGACATCACTACTCTGTTTATCTACCACCAAAATATACAGGATGAAGATAGAATCCAAGAAGTTTCTCAGCATACTCAGAAATATATTTCTGCATTATCAAGAGGTTGAAATAGCAACAGATAGATGCTTTCTAATTTAATTTTAAATGAAAAGATAACCTCAAAAGAGATTTCCATACTAGAGATCATAGTCAGGATGCCCTGGCATCAAGTGTCTCAAGACAGAATCAAGGACAGATTAACGACCTTTCTGAATCATTACTCAGTGACAAATCTATTTGATTGCATTTTTCTTCCAAGAGCATGGCTGAATAGAATACTACTGTACAGTGTCCAATTTTAGAAGTAAAAGATTGAAAGGTCATTCAGTCCTTTCCAAAATGACCTGACAGTTCCTTCTTTACAATGTCACATATGGAGCTTTCTCCAAGTTTCTTGGTATTAAATGTTGTTCAGATTTCTACTGAAACTGATTTCATTACATTTGGCTCCCTCTTCCATTGTAGGGTCAAAAGATTCGAGAGTTGGTACCCTATGTGAACTGCCTCCCCGTACCACTACATTAATAAACCATACTACTCTGTCCTTAGGTTACCTGTCCAAACTCCAACTCTTCCTGCTGCCTAACCCACGTCACTCCCGTCAGCCTGGCTTTTCATCATAAACTCTTCCTTTAGATTCCAATAGGGATCTTTACTCTCTATTTCTACAGACCTGCAGGAGTCCTCCCCTCTCACTTTGGTACCAGTAATGAGCCCTGTTTCCAGAGTAATTCCTTCTGGAAAAATATATGGGAAATCACCTTTTACATACCTGAAAATGTACCATTTTCATTTCCTATTCTTGAACAATTATACGGCATTTTCTAGTTACTGTATTTACAGTTTTTCTAGTTAGTGTATTTACAGTTATATTTTGGCGATAATTTTAGCTGGTGGGAAAGTCACTTTTAAGTTTTAGCAGGTAATTTTTCACATCTGCCCACTTTTAAGACTCACTTTAGAACAATGTCCTGGAATTTTATCACACATGCGTAGAAAGGTTTGCATTTCTGCCTTAGTTGGGACCATGCACAGTTTCTCCCATTTCTGTAAGAGACTCCCATGACCTGCTCAACATCTCCTCCTCAACATTGTTTTTCTTTCTTTGGGATTTATTCTTAGGCAGATCTTGAGAGTCCTTAGCTAGCCCCCTTCCTTGACTGCTTTTGAGCTGCACTTTTAACACTTTTAGACTCTGTCTCTCCATGTCGCACTGAATTAAATAAGTTTTTGTTGGTGTCCTCTGAATCATGAATTTTCTTTTCATATCCTATGTCATTTTCCTTGTACAGTTTTTATCTCTCTTTCTATAATATATTATCAATTCCAATTTGTTCTTTTGTGGTCTATTATTGTTTTTAAAGTTTTATAAAAATAAGTCATTTTATTATCTAATTATTGTATGATTGCTTTTATTTTAAAATTTTTAGGACTTGATTCTTATTTGAACAGACATTTAGCCTTTTATTCATGAGATCCTCAACATATTTGTCTTCCATAGAATATTCCTCATATTGTATGATTACTTTCATTGTGTTTGTATTGAATTCATTTCTCAGTCACCAATTTTGTAGCTGTCTTTGGGGCATTAGTTTCCAATAATCATTTGCAGTCTTTGACTGCAAGTTTTTCCTTCTCTTTCCTCTCAGTATCTTTCAGTGTCTTCACTCTGGTTTTTCTATGGAGCTCTGAGTTGACCGTACACTGCTTGCCAGTGGGCCTTCTGCCCAGAATAGGATCTGAGTTGGAAGTAGACTAGTCTCATGTTGTACACTAAGTACGAATATTTCCAACTCAATTGAAATAACAGATGTCTTGATACAGCCCTTGAATTTGATGCTGAGTTTTTGGGGGAAACTTTATAGTCAAACCATTAGAGTACTGGCCTTCAACAGTCAGACCTTTGAGGGACATTCAATACCTAACATTAGCATTATTCTAGGAGGTAAAATGTGTTTCAGTGAAAGAATATGTTAAATGCATACAGGTGGAAATGCACGATGTTTAGCAGCAAGGTAATAAAGGGAGGAAGCCTTGTTAGTAGGTTCTTATTCTGTGCTACCACCATTTGAGTTCTGTGCATCCGATACTGTTTATGTCTCTTGGTGACATTTTTGAGTCTGTTTTTTGACACAAACTTTGACAAACTTCACAAAAAAAATCACCTAGTAGTCTTTGGAAAAACTATTGCCAAAGATGCATTCCCAGAGATTCTAGTTTAATTCTCCTACTCTAAGACCTACTCATGTTATTTTTAGTTTCAGTTTATTTTTAACTGATTCATAGAAACATAGTTGAAAATATTTATGAAGTCAAGGTACCATGCAATATCTCAACCCATGTATATATTGTATAATGTCTATTAATTAAAAAAATAAAATATCAGTCTACTCCAACATTTATTATTTTTCATGGTGAATGGATTAAAAACTCAAGCTGTAATTAGATAACAGTATCCAGCTTTGTGAGATTATTTGTTTTGTGTCCCTTCCTTCAAGCTCATCTTTTTTGCAATGCCACATGTGTAAATTTCTCCCTCTAACATTTTACTTCATTTTTAAAAGTTATTTTAATTAAAATCTAATTATGTAATTTTTCTTCTTCCTTTTCCTTGCTCCAACCCCACCCAAGGCCCCTCACTCCGATCCTTTCTGTCTCTCCTCCCTCCAGCCCCATCCAAGTCCCACTCACTTTCTTTTAAGTTGATGGCCGCTTTTTCTTGGACTATTATAATTTTATACACACACTCATGTGTTTATGTATGTATGTGTTAATATATGTATGTATATATGTGAATACATTAAGGAACAGCAATTTTAAAAATTCTTCTTTCTAATATTTGTAAAGTTCTTATCTATGTGAATGTATGTTCATATATATATATATATATATATATGAACACACATAACCATATAAATGCAGCTTGTTGACTCCTTACAAGTGAACTCTTTCTTCAGCCTCTGGATCATACAATATAATCATCCTCTATATTCTTCTTGGCAGGGCACACCTGTAAATTCTGCATTGTCATGTAAAATGATGTAGTTCTAGATACTTGGACTGAGACAGAGATATGTTTATGGGATGGAGTGCTTGGTTCTTCCTGTCAGAGTTGGGTGTGCATATAATTGCAGCTCCTTGATAGGTAGCTCATGCTTACAACCCTGAAGTGATATGATCCTTTCTTTTTCTAGCAATGTGGGGTGTGACATTCTGTGGAAATGCTGCTCTCAGTTGCAGCTCCCACTCAGCCCATAATCAGTAAAGTAACATTCTCTGAAGAACACCGTGTTGCTTGGCTGCACTGCTTGGTAACTAGGTACATTTAATGCACTTCCAATTTATGATATTTGCAACTTAAATATTTCATGAGAATGGGATTCTATTGTAAATTGAAAAACATCTGTACTCATTAAATAGAATAGACAATTTTTAAAAATCTCCTTTCCAATCTTTGCAAAGTTCTCATACTTTTCTTTTATAATTTCCCTTTTTTGTTTTTGATATTTTCTTCTTTTCCTGAAATGTATTAATGGAATGCACAGGATTTCCTAAGTTTCTGACTTCTTTCTTATTGTCTGATTTCTGTAATGTTTGTCCCTTTGCTTAATTGTTTCTGCAGAATTACCTTTGGATTTGCCCTCAACTAATTAATATTTGTAAATAATTGCCCACCTATAAAGGCTTTTCATATTCTCTATCTCCTTTTAAAGTGTCTTGGGTTTTGTATTTGTTTCATGGATGACATTTTTTCAAATCTTTTTAAGTTTGTTAGAGACACTATCAAATATTCTAATTAAGTACCATGCCTCATCACTCAGACAAACCCACTTCTGTCTTCATGGGAAAAATGTTGTTATAACAGGGAAGACGGGATGGAGGTGCTGAGCTCGAGTTTGCTAGGTGCTGAAGCTGGATCAATAGCTGGCATCCTGCATCAGTAACTACTTGTGTGGGCAGCAGCTGCCAGGCAGGGGAGCTCATATAGAGCAGAACTGAATCCTCACTCTGTCTCAAACACTCTTTCCTCTTGCATTCATGTTTCCTTGTTTTACTCCTTCCTCCCTCTCCCCTTTCTCCTCTCTCCCCCATATTCAATGCATATATATTCTTAATAGTGCTTCAAAAATAAGATGAAAGTAGAGAATAGTCAGCCTAACTGTATCATGGGGCAATAAAATTGTCTTCTCTTAAGTCTACCTATGAAGAATTCTAAGTAGGATTCTGAGGAATGAACTGGATAAAAATATCTCAGGTAAGGACCTGAATCCTATCACAGTCTCTTGAATTTAGGAATGAGAAGAGCTTCCACACTAAATTTGCCCTGAAGACAAACACTGTAAGACATTTGTTTAATGACTTATCTGTTACCTACTTGGAGGTAAACAGTCGCTGCATTTGACCTTTTCCACGGATTTTTACTTATTCCTTGGTTTTCATCCCTGAACATCAGAGAAGCCTTCTGTAATAGGATAAACTCTGGGTCCTGCCTTTCTCAGCGATTCCATTGATGGACATCTGGCATCCACCTTCTTTGCAGCTCTTATGCATTCTTTTCGGAAGCTTTCTATTCTTTTCATTTGTCCATGTGCAATCAATCTATCCCTACAGGAGGAAGATCGGAGAAAAAAAAAACAGAGGAAACATGCTCCCAGTTGGTCATTGTAGACTACAAGTTTATCAATATGATTAAAAGCCAATAATGGAAGAAGCCAAAAGTTAAAAATTATATCAGTGACTCCTTTTAATTATGTGTAACTATTTATTGACTCCCTTATTAACAATAGTTCTAGCATAGCAAAATTATTGTCTGTTTTCTAATTATTTCTTGGATGAAGAATGGGTGCAACATTCTGAGCGTTTGGGGTTTGGCTTGAACACATTTTCTACCCTGGACAGAACCAACTTAAAAAGCTAGGTGAAGCAGCCATGAAGCTCAAAGAACCCATACATCAAAGTGTTATGAAGGATTTTTTTTTCAATAGCAGTAATGACTGGCTGTCTGAATATCTGCCTAACATCTGGTACTTTTCCCATCTGCAACCAGCGGCATTGTCGTTGAGTCATTTCGTAGACCTCTGCAAGGACACAATGACCAGTGACCACAGTGACTTTATCTATTCTAACTTTATTTCTCAGTAGAGTATATTTTCAAGCACATATGACTGTCAGGAGCAAAGGATTTTTGAATCCAGAAAGTCTATGCCTCCATTTACACCAGGTGCACATGTGTAATCTTAAACAAAGTATATAGCATCTCTCATAGAATTTATTTCCTTTACAAAGAATATCTTTCACAGGATCCTAATGAAAGGTGGAAGTGCATAGCAAACTTCAAAATTTTCACTTATTTTAATAAGAAATAATGTGTAATCAGTGAAGAAGATGGAATGGCATGAGGTTGTTCTCTTCTTGGAAATACAGCTATGAACTTTGTTAAGTACATACAGTGTTTAAAAGAACAGTTTCACTATTAAACATACTTCCATCAAATTCTGTTTACAAAGTCATTTGACTTCCAAATTATTGCAATATATTTTTTCAAAGTTAATGAAAAGTGAATCCTGAAAGAAGTTGTATTGTAGATCCTTTGTAAAAATGCTTGTATCCATCCATTTTTCTGACTTTATTACTTTTCCCCCCTATCATGGGTGTATACCCATGACCTTCTACTTAGCATATAAGCTTTATTTCATATTTATATATTAAGTATATGCATATGTGAATGGATTATTTAACAGGTTAATATATACAAAACTTAACTTAGCTCATGAATGTTTAAAATTCAGAATAATGAACATAGAGAGGTCATTGTACCTGTTATTCTCCAGTTTCTTCACTTATGGAGTACAGACCTCTGATCTTGTGAGTATCTAACAAACAAGGTGCCTTGCTCATCCCATTCTCACCTGGCCATCCTCACTGCTGCTTCTACTAGCTCTTTGGAGAAAGGCAGTCCTATTCAGTGACTATGTGCCTATGCCACACCTCAGGACTCAGACACACTGCCTTGCATCCATTCCTCAGACAAGCAGCATCTGTAACATTTTTCTTTCCTCTCAGAAAACCTGTTGTCGGGCTGCTTGTTGCTGTTGATATTGGCTTCCTTTTTCTATCTCCTGCATGGTTCTCCCAAGATAATCATTTCCCCCTTAGCAATTGCTCCCATTCGAGAACACACAGAGAAACAATGGCCTCAATTATGGTTCATAAGCATTCATGAGACACCTGTAATAAAGAATGAAGTGGGGTCTCAAATTGTGAAGTGAAATTAGACACTATCACCAGCCAGCTCCATGCACCTGAGAGTCCTTGAGTGTGCCCGGGAGTCCCCTTCAGAAGTTCCACAGCAGACTCCACCCACATCCTCATCCTCCTCTAATTAAACCTGCTTTTCTCAAGCACAAGCTTCTCAAAAATAGTCCTTTTCAATTTTATTATTTTTCTCTGCTGCTTGATTACTAGTTTGAAAACAGCCAATAATTTTAATAAATTTTCTCTGAAAATGTAAGGCAATGTTTCCAGTAACATTTGAAGGGGCATGAGCAGCAGGAGAGGTAAAATGGTCCGAGGTTCTAGCCACCATTACACTGTTGGAGTAATAAATGTGGCCAGCCTTCCAAAGATGTATCTTACAAAAGGCCTCACAGAAAACTCAAGCTCACTGAGACAACTATCCACATTTTTGGAAAACCACCAAGACTCAGATACATTAGGAATTAGAAGGACTAAGAGCTTGCTTGAGAACAAATTCTCCACCAGCCCAAACAATTTTGCAGTGTGTCTGCTCTCAAAAGTTCACTTATTTTTATTTATCTGCTATAATTCTTATCCAAACTAGCTACTTAGCCAAGAAGACCAAATATCACACTAATGAAGATATGGAAAGCAGCAGTGGCTCTAATAAGGCATGAATGTGTACAGGTCCATCAAACATCCAGCTGTGTGGGAAATGTCTGAAAATATTTCAAAAATCAGGAAGCTAAAACTTTGCAAAGAAATGAGACAATGTTTTATAGAATGCTAATAAGATACTGTGTGACTCTGGTAAGAAACCTGTGACAGCAACCTTTAATAATATCCTGAGCCCTCTTGTTTTACCTGACAGAGTCTGAATGCACAGAAAAGAAAGAAAGAAAGAAAGAAAGAAAGAAAGAAAGAAAGAAAGAAAGAAAGAAAGAAAGAAAGATGAAAAATGCTTTTTAGATTTTTGCCACTTGTATGAGAACTATTTGACCGACTGATTAAATGATAGCAGTAATGCTCATTTATGTCATTTTGCATTCATTTTAGTCCAGAAAAAAATAAGTGCTAGAACCATCATTATTTATAACTTGAGTATCATGCTGGAAAATGTCACTTGAATCTTGCTTGTATTATATTTCCTATGTGAAAATGAAATAGTCACACAAGTTACTCTGCATCCATAGTGCATGTCTGTCCATGTTGGCACTCACAGAGGCAGGGGGCAAAAATGCCTGTCTTTCCATATGTAAAAGAAAGCAACCATACCGATTTTTGTTTTGTTTTGTCCTGGAATAAATTTCTTTTCTTCTCCCGCACCCCAATTATGCTGCTGGCCTCAAAGGTCAATGAAGACATTCATGCAGAAAGACAAAGATGACTACAGGGAGCCAGTTCGTTCTTACTGTAATAAGGGCTTGCATATTTTGGCCAAGAGAAATTTGCACAAGGACATATTCTTCTACAGGTAATAGTAAGCAAATTCCTTGGGTTCAAAGGGGAATTCAGTGAAAATATGCTCTAACAGAATGATACCGTCAGCAAGGCTTACCGGGAATGCTGTTTGTGTTTGGTGGCAGACCTATACAATTGCTCTTGCCACCTATGTGCCCCTCAAACACTGCCACTAGGAGATTAGTTTCCTTCCCTTCAGGTATGAATCCTGCAGAGGCTGAGAGATGCAACGTGGAGAGGTGCCCCTGATTGCGGGAGAGATAAATGTCAGTGTGATCATGACGGAACAGGAACATTAATGGATAGCTTTATTTGTCACTGTGAAGCATAGCAGCATTTATTGTAGAAGGAGTGGAGAACACGAAAGAGCTTTAGTCTTATGGGACGAAATACCATGTAAAATATGCCACTGTTAATATTATATTGTAGCTTGCAATCACTCTAAAAGGAATGAACAAGAAAGGCCCACGTTCAGTTTTGATTTAAATACGTTAGTAGGAGGAGTTTTTGGGCTAAAGTTCCATTCCCTATCGTTTGGGGAACATCCTGAAATAACTTATGTGGTCCCAAAAGCCTGGAGTTGCGAAAGGACACGGAAAATATAGATCTAGAACAGGCGTCTGTCCACCTGTTCCTTCAACATCCCTGGGGGTAGGGGTGTATCCCATGAGTGCTCTGTCTCTTGTCTGTCAGGGATTCGACAGGATCGGCCAGTAATTGTAGGACCCTATCTACCTCACTGCGTTTATGTAAAGGTAAAATAAGGTGACCGAGAAGAACAGGATGTGTAAGCGTTCCTCATATGAGCGTCAACTAACTTAAGGCAGTCAAAATTGATGGGAAAGGTAGCAATGTGGTTTCTCAGAAATTTTATGTAGAACTGTTCACCGCTAGTGTAGCAAATCAAGCATTTTTTTTGTTTTAATTTTTTGCAAAGAAATCTTGCAAAAAAAAACAGAGCTAAACATTAAATTTCAATACTTTTTAAATTCCACTTTAATATGATACTAATGTGGTGAAGTAGACATTATAAATCCCAAGAGTGGAAAGAAAACGAAAACACAGCTTACAAAAAACAGATAGATGTGAGCTACACCTCTCACCTCAAGAACGGAAGGATTTAGTTTACAGTTAGATCTTCACTGGCAGGGAAGTGCTGTCATCTTAACTGACCTTTTATTTAGTGAGGATTAAACGAAAAACAATGGTACTCGATGTTCACCCTCCTATTGTGAAGTAAATGGTATCCCAAACTGTTAAGGAAAGATAATGAACTTACTTCGCCCCGGTATCTAAAAGGACCACAATCATTAGAAGACCTTCCTTCAAAAGCATTAAACCTGTAAGATAGCGGAGGTCACATGTTTACCGGTCTCCTTCTAACTGTCTTGGACCATCTGCCTTAGTAATGGACAGCTCTACATACCCAAAAGTGTAATTAGAAAATTCGCATAGCAATGATTTGGCAAGGAAAAAACTCTAACTTACAAGATAAAGGAGATTGGAAAAAGTGACCAGGCTGAAATCAGTCTCATTGAAGGAGTGGCGCGGGCACCTTCCCCATGAATAAAAGTAATTAGGTTAACTTTGTGTCTTGTCTTGGCGGTGCTTTCTCCCTTTGTTGATGTAATCAAGTCCCTTCCCTTCGCTGCCCTAAATCACAGCAGACTCATTAGAACCAGAAAGCACAAAGTGCCGTGCTCACTGACAGGGCTCTATTCAGTGACTCCAGTTCACAGTGCAGACAGACTTTCTCCATGTTGAAGCACAGGGGGCGTGAAAAGAATTAGGTCTTGTTTTATTTGGTCACATTCTGAGTCCTACGTGATTGTGATTTTATTGGAGAAGGCTTGAAACTGTCCAGGATAAATTAAGGAGTAAATAATTTCCACCGTCGCTGAAAAAGGGATCACAGAAAGACTGAGTCTAGAGGTTTCTTTGTTAGCACGTCCGGTCGTCTAACTGTTGGGGAGACTGTGGTCAATCTTCTGGATGCAAAAGCATTCGCCTCCCTGCTCCATTTCTATTCTGTCTTAGTTTGTGTCGGTTTTTTTGTTTTGTTTTGTTTTGTTTTTCTTGCTGTGGAAAATTTCTGTGTCCTGAAGAAATGCTTTCACCTGAGAGTGAGGTAAACACACTGTGCCCTGTTTTACCAAAAGAGGGCAATGTTGCTGTGCAGAACCTCCTAGCTCTGCTCCAACTGGGTCCCCAGAACGGTAAATAATCGCCTCTGTCTGTTCCCTTTCACCACATAACAAGTTTGCTCTTGTCTCCGCGCTTTGTAGTTAATCAGGACTTTGTAACTATCTGTCCTACCTATTAACGGCATCCACTCCCAAATTGTTTAAAGGGTAATGCCTTTTACTCCATGCGTGACTGGCACACCCGGGCAAGATGCTGTCTCTGTAATTCTACTCTTTTCCCTTTGCCACTGGTGGGCAAGAGGAAAAACAGCCTTGCTTTATGAGATGTTGAAAGGCGTGTCTCCTATTCCCCTGTTCCCAAACATTTGGTCAGTATAGCGCCTATTCACGCTCTCCACGGGCAGTCAAACGGAAAAGCCAACCTCGGATCAAGGATTTGTTTTCAGGGAACTTCCTTTAAAATTAGCCATCGTTCTATGAGCGGAGACTAATACCAGGATGCTGATGATAACTGGGAAACCTGCGGTTGGTTTCTTTTGTGGGGAGTCGGGTTGATTTTGTTCTTCCCACTGCGAATTTGGGCCTTTAAAGGCTAAATTGGTATTCTATCTTTTCTTTTTAATGGATGGCGCATTTTAAATCTAGACAGCTTACGCTTTAGTGTTTTAATTCTGTCTATTTCGTCACTCCTTTGAAGAACTGTGACCCAATTGTTTCCTGGAAAGTACAATTTAGATCTTCAATGGAAGGTTTGTTTGAAGAGCAGAATTCCTGGGATGTCTTTGTGAAAGCGGAAACACCCTCTGTGGAGTGCTTTTGCTCTCTGGAGTGTCTGGCAAGTCCCTGGACTCCAGTGCCATCAGAGCGACCTGCTTCGGCATTTTGCCCTTCTCCTGGCTCTTTGCTACAAATACATGTGTATTCTTAGGTGCCTGTGTGTGGCTTGTGTGCCCATGTGCGCAGTATAGCGCTATTCTTGCTTTTGTTTTTATTAGTACTGATTCACGGTTAAAGTTTATTTAAGAGAAAAGGCTGCAGACATTTTTCTTGAGCATTAATGACAACACTGATTTCATTTTTTAAGAAAGGTATAACAAGTCGTTTTTATCAGAGCCAACAATCTAAAAGTGCAAAACTAATGATCATTAAAACTAAAAATGCATTAAACAAAAAAGAACTAGGATTAGAGGTGTAAATTTGTGAAGAAAGTGCAGGTCTTAGAAAAGCCTAATAGTGTTTTTCAGTTTCTAAAGTGCCTCGTGTTCTTCTATTTAACTGGGTTTCAAAGATTTAAGTAGAATCCACCATCCTTGGGACATCAATAAAACCCAAAGCAAGCCATGGCTGCTGTAGGCGCTTCCAGGAAATCCTTATTTAACCTTGACTTAGTTTACAGTGGCTCTGCTTTTTCATTTCCTCGGAGTTAAAGCCCGCCATCTCATTTCTGCTTCTTTCTCCTACAACTGTCAGTATATGTACATGAGACGGTCTACGTTATTAAAAGAATAATAACCATCTTGCAGGTTGCTGAACCCAAGATTGTATTTTCTTTCTCAAATATTCATTAAAAAATAGAGATTGTATTTTATTGAAAGTGCTCTTTAATGAATAGCACTCCTGTTTGCGGACATGTAGGAGCTTCCCGGGCCAGTCCCTGACAGTAATTGTGGTCTGAACTGAGAACATACAGGAGCGGAGTGCCGTTAATGGCCACCCTGTGGGTTGAGTGCTTCACTTTTGTCGTATCTGCCTGCATTTTAAAATGCAGAAATTAAGCCAGGAAAGAGTTAATTATGTTCCTGTATCAGGGACCCCTCAATGAGCATCAGAGAAAGGAAGGCTTTGTCTTTGATGCAAAACAGAAATTTCAAAGACCCTGGCAGATGATAGTATATAAATAGTAACTGAGCATGGTGCATGCCTCTGTGCGTGTGTGTGTGTGTGTGTGTGTGTGTGTGTGTTTTAACGTGAGAACAGGAAACCTTCCAGTAAGTCAGTCAGTGCACAATGTTAAAGAGCACTAAATGAGTCAGTGGCACCTTTTAATTTCCATTAAATTTATTAAGATTTACATTAATTTAATGAATAAACAAAACTAAGCATTTTTTAAGCAAATGACATTGTAGCGTTTATTTACTCTAGCTTTGTCTTTTCTCACTTGATAATTTAATTTCATTTCATATAGAAATGAAGCTGTCACTTAAGTAACATTTCCTGTGTAACGATGTTAGGACCCAAAAGGTCCAGACAGATTAGATATGGTCACAAATGGATGGGATAATATAAGCAAGATCAGGTTTGCAAAGAACAATTAGATTTCGGTATTTTGTAAAATGGGGGAGCATAAAAAGCTATATTGCTAAATCGCCTGACTTCTTAAAAATAGAAGGATAATTACAAATAGCCATGCAACAATACACACAGGCATGCACGCACTAACACACATTCAATCACTCTCTGCAATCTGATAATACCCAGGTAGCAGTGCTTAAAAAACAAAAGGCTAACATAAATAAGAACAAATGCTCATCATATATAGGCCTTGCAAAAGAGCCTGATATTTTATCCTAAAACATTTTCTTGGGAATAAAATATTTTAGAGGTGGAGAATTTGATAAAACATATTTCAGCTAATTTTTAGAGTTCAACTCAGAAGTACATTAAATGATTGATGCTTCTCTATCACCATGTCCACTCAGCCTAAAGACACGCATAATGCTCTGGTTTCTGATCGTGGTCCACACTTATATGGTGGTCTGGGATTTATGTGTTAGCCGTTCTCGTTGATTTATGTAAAGCTGTAGTGTTCTTTACTATATTTTTGAAATAACAGAAACAAGAGCCTTGACAGACAATGTTTTACGTGTTTGGTTAAAAATGTTAACGTTTGTCCAAATAGATGTTTGGTGATTTCTTCCTTTCAACTTACTGAATTTTCCTTTAATAACTGACCAGTTAAGTTGGCGCATCAGATTACTAGGAGGCATGCTCAGCTCAGAAAGGGATCTCAGCAATGACAAAATTCTCCTCTCTGGGAAGCACAGGCAAACCACAGATCCATGTTTGAACTTACAAGGTATTTTTTTAAAAAAACAGATATTTTTTATTTGAATGAAAATATTTCTGCTTAAGGGTCCCACGTTTCTCAAATTTTTCTTCCTACAACACTATGTATTTTATTTTGGAAATGTGACCTAAGCGTGTTAGCAAGCCGATACTCTTAAACAACACAGCATCCAGTCGTTGATGAATTAATGAGATCATCCTCTCATACATCACCTGCGTGATGTCCAGCTGAAGCTTATCCGTAGGGTTGAAAGTGCAGGATAAAGAATATCACATTATCATGTTCATGTCAGTCATGCTGAAAAGTTGAAAAGTCTTATTTGGATCTTTCACTGATCAAGTGTCATGCACAAGATATACTGGCATTGGAAGATGGAAGAAAGGGGTCACCCAGATAACCCCGCTGATTTGCCATTTAGCAATGAAATTACTGCTTTCCAAAGTTACAGCCGTGCATGGCACCAAAGTGGATTGCAGTACCAGGGACACTTCCGTGGGGCATTGTTATGAGTTAGATGAGAGGTGAATATCAAAAAATAAAATTGTGGTTGATTTCAGAAGCTGTGAAATGCCACATGTCCGTGCTCAAATCTCCATGTTTAACCCATAATGGAGAGGTTATGATTCTTAATGTGTTAACTAGTGGAAGGCTATAGTCCATTTTTAAACCAATATAACGTGGGATGCTCAGAATTAAGAGCAAATCACAATCTAAAGATGTGCTTTCCTCGGTATGAATTGGAAAGTAAAACTGCACCAAGATGACAAAAGGAGAAATAGCTATATCTAATTAGAGGTGTGTGTTTGCAAATGGGTACACATACAGAAAACTGTATTTCAGTTTAGCTACATCCACCATTAATACTTATATTTGAAGCCATTCATACATAACCTATAATAACTACTGTAATAAAAATATAACATAGAATGCTTCAAAGTAAGGTAACATAATTATTTTTAAAATCTATAGAGATTTTTGAATAGTGTATAGCTACATACTCTTTAATCAATATTCCCAAGTCATGATCTAACCCAACTGGGTTCTTATTCCTGGCTAATACAAGTCAGTGACAGCAGTCTATTCTTTTCTATTATTTTACAGTTTTTATTCTGAAATAAATACATAAAAGTGGAAGGAAAAGGTTAATTTAATATTCTATATAAAATATATTTAACATGTTCTAATTTTTGATTAATTTTACATACTCACTTATGATAGTAGAGCAAGCATTGCATTGACTATCACTAAAGCATATCTATGTACCATAACAAAATGTGTTAGCTGGCACTAAATAAATATAAATTAATACCTTGGCCAATCATAGTTCAGTGTTCCCGTTCCTCTGTGGTACACACTGTCTTGTGAATATGAATTTAAATTCCTGATGATTAGAATACTTGTGTTTGAACAATAATAACATATTCACAGCCAGAGAGAGACGCCACTTCCTCAAGTCCTCAGACATCAGCTGCCTTGCTTCCACATTCGCAGTTACCTAGAGATTCACTTTCCAAGAGTCTGAGTGTATATCCCAAGGAAACATGAAGACTCATTGCCAAATAATTGGTCATTAAAAACATTGCTATAAGCCAGAATGACATTTAAATGTATGAGTTCCCAGAATATGAACATAACAATACTGGGCATCACAGAATCATTTGATGATAAAAGCATATAAGTGATTTCTCTATTGTCAGCTTTGCAAAGATGAACACAGTAGTGTGGTCCCTGTTAACTCTATGTATTGGTTGATGTGGCAGCTTCCTGGCTTACCTGTATCTCAGCTCCAGAACCCAAAAGCTGAAAATTGAATGCTAGTTCTTTAGTCATTCAGGTAACAAAACATAAATGTAATTACTTATAAATGTTTCACAAAAGGGGGAAATGGTCAAGAAATCCTAACAAAAATGAAGATCAAGGTTATGGTCTAACCTTGCCTTCTGCCTTAATAAGTTATCTAGGGTAGCAGTCTATTTCCTGAGACTTAAACAAACCCTACATAAAGCTTGTGTGTTGATCATTGTGTCATGTCTAGATGAACAACACAGTAACAACCTCTTCAGCTAAGAATAAATAAGCATCAATTATTATTAAAGTATAATAATAATCTAAAGACTATTCCAGATGGAATAGAAACAAATTCTTACATTTTTTCCTGGATATTAATTTTATTTTTTTATTGGATATATATTTATTCTTGGATTTTGGATGTTTAAATAGCAATCCAAGGCTTCTAAAAAGGTTTTAGTTTCCAGTATGCTGAATAGCAGATTGATTCTTAACTATGTAGAGTAAGGATACATTTACATGTACTTTCTATTTTCCCAAATCTCTTCTTCTGCCTTAGTGATTCTCAGACTACCTTTAATACCTCGTGTTGTGGTGATTTCCAGCCATAAAATTACTTTTTGTTGCTATTTTGTAACTGTAATTTTGCTACCATTGTGAATTATAATGTAAATATCTGTGTTTTCTTAGGCAGCCCCTGTGAAAGGATTCATAACCCACAGTCTGATAACCCCTCTTCTACCCCATCTCAATTCCCAGATACTTCAGTGTCATATTAATCACCCCTCAAAATTAATCCACTAGGGCGCTAGAATTTGTCTCTGCTGCTTCTTCAGTTTCCAAAACTGGTTTCATCAGCTACAAGTGAAAATCATGTCCTGACTTTGCAGGCTCATATAGTACTTGTATATTTCCAGTGAGATCTGCATCTACACAAATACATTCCCTACTAATTAGATGGGAAATAAATCAAGTCAGAATGCAGTTAGCTCTAGAAACAGGGACTACCTAAGATGTCCAGTTGGTCCGGGATGGCACTAGGCAAGAAAGCAGAGAAAGCTCTGTCCTTCGTGAGGACAGCTCTGTGGATATAGATGACAACTTTTGGAACAATTCCAATGTGGTTCTCACATTGCACTCACCTGTCTGCTTCCGAGAAGACTGCACACTTGTAAAGAACGGACTTGTGTATGGCACACCATTGTGTCGTCACACGCCCAAGATTAGCATCACTATTCTTTCAAACAACAAAAATTCAAAGCCCGCTCTTTGTCACTAACTGATTTACACTTTGGGAACATAACACTAACCAAGAAAAGCCATTTCCTGATCCTATAAAACCTGTACCATGTGAGGAAACTATTAAATGAAAGTGGTAGTTAAAACACAGTCCAGCACGTCGGGATAAGGATGGTAGAGGTTCCTCTTGACTCGGCAGCTGTGAGTGACTGGAGGGGCTGCTAAAGATAGCTCTGAACTGTCCTGGTGTAAAGGGTCAGGTGCAGAGAGAGTGAGCGCCGCCGCGGAAGACAAACAGCAGGTGTGGTCACCTCGGTGAGAAGAGCAGAAAAAGGAAAGAAAGGAGAAGCCGAGAATGAGCTGTTCTTAGTTTTCAGCTAATTGAGAAAATATCAAAGGGTGCTCAATACTAGAGTGACTTGTAGATCTATATATTGTAAAGGTCATTGGGGCAATTATCCAGAAAAGTGAATGGAATGGGACAAAATTCTGGCTGGCATTCCAGCGACTGTCCAGGTAAGGGGAAATAGAGGCCTGGCCTCAAGTATGACAGGGGAGAAACTAGGCTGCCTGGGTGAGTGATTAGGAGGAAGAGGGAGAATGTGGTTATTGTGGAAGAGGGGACTTGAAAATGACTAAGAGATTTCCGTGCTGAGTGCATTCTGTTGACATTCAGTAAAATAAAGGATTTCCTACAAAGCTTATGATTTGGACCTAGGAAGGGTGCAGTTTAAAGTCCGACCCGGGCATGTGTGCAATGCCCAGGAGGAAGTCTGCCGCAGGGTGAGTGCACAGGCAGCTGGCTTGTAGGCCTAGCGTTCCGGGAAATAAATCTTCACTGAAGACCGTGCCATGTCTTCTTATTCATTCTGCTGTACAGGTTCTGATTATGAGCTGCATATTAAAATCACCTAGGGATCATTTAAAAAGAGAAAGAAAGAAAACTATGCCTGATACTCATTCCCAGAGATTCTGGTTTAATTGGTCCTGGGCTTAGTAATTTTTAAAAAGCTCCCCTGGGATTTCCAATATGAAGATCAGGTTTAAAAGTGCTACTATCCATCCAAATAAATAAATAAAAATAAACTTCACTATCCTTGGTGTATGTGGGGGAGGCATCTTAATTTAATGCAGTGTTCTCATGATCACTAATTTGTACATGAATTTGATGAAGCTAAAAGTTGCCCAGACTGGAAGTAAAACATTGCTTCTGAGTTATCTGAAAGTGAATTCAGAAGAAATGAGTTCTTGAATTTTTACACAGAGGTAAAGGTCACACTTGCCTTGTGTATGGCCATCACCTAAGCCACGGAAGGCCTGAGTAGAACACAATGGCAAAAGAAGATTTGCATCCTCTCTTTGACCTTGGGTGCCATTATTTTTTGGGCTCTGTTACTGGTGCTCCTGTGCTCAGAATTTCTGACTCAAACCAAAACTTACCATCAGCATCGTCTGCCTCCACCTGTTCTCAGATCTTCTATATTAGACTGGATTATAACATCAGCTTTCCTGGGACTCCAACATATTGCCCTGGCATTTTTCATCCTCTATAACTTTCTGAGTCAACTCCAATAAAATGTGTGTGTGTGTGTGTGTGTCTGTATACAATGTTTGTTAAATACACATATATTAATTATGAACATTTAAATTAGTGCATGTTCACACTGGTCTGCCCCTCTGTAGATCCCTGACTAATAATACTTTTGTTTCAGCTTCATCTCCTACCATTCTCACATTCTGCACATCTTTTACCTTGCTTCCCACTTTCCCAACCCAACAGAGTTGTGACATCCTTCCCTGTCTACTTTCCTTCCTTTGGCTGAAATCCTCTTCTTGGCCACAGTCAGGGTCCGACCCATGCTATCTGCTCTCTGGAACCTTGCCCATCCCCCTCCTGGATGCAGAATTAATCTCTCACACTTATCACATCATATCATAATTATTTGATTGCATTTTAACTGGATCATTAGAAAGACAGCATTGTGTATTCTGGGAAATGTCAATGAAAGAAGGAAAAATGAAGAGCGTAATTACAAGGTTGTTTTCTTCACTTAAAAAAAGGCAACTTACATTTGCATAACATTTTCTTAGATATTTTATTGAATCTATAGCAACCTTGTGGATTTGGCAGGAATGGGTTATTTTTCATCAATACTAGTGATTTTAAGTATTCTCACCACAAATAAATAAGTGCATCAAGCAATGCAAATGCTAATTAGCTTGATTTAGCCATACCATAATGTATTCATATTTTAAAGTATCATGATCTACACCATAATATATACAATGCTTTTTAGTTTAAAAACAAATACCAATTTATTATAAAGAACTTGAAAAAACATCCTTAAATTCTATTTATCTACTTCAAAAATAATACCTTCCAACAAGGTTTACCATCCTTATTTTCTCAAACATTTTACAAACACAAAATTTAAGTCTTTGAGCACAGTTTTTAAAGGACTTTTTTAATTTGAAAAATATTTGTTTGGATTCCATGTGGTTTCCTAAAGCCTAGACACATTTTTGCAAATGACCCATTTATTAAATTTTCTTTAAGCTATCTTAATTTGACCAACTGCTGGAAGTTGACGACAGATTCCCAAGTTTATCAACTGTGATTTAGGATATTTCAAAACAGAGAGTATTAATTGCCTGAGAAGGGTGTGATGTTAATATGCCATGCACAGTTGCTAATCTTTAATCTTCTGAATGATGTTGGCTTTAAGCAGTTACTGAATAGTTTTATGAAATAAATTCACATGATTAACTAACTGCTTTGACAAAAACACACGGTATGCATGCTTATTTAGCCTCCAGCTTGCTTTAAAAGAAATAACCTTTAGATATACTATCTATATTATCATATGTTTTTTTGAGACAGGGTTTCTCTGTAGCTTTGAAGCCTGTCCTGGAACTAGCACTTGTAGAACAGGCTGGCCTCAAACACACAGAGATCTGCCTGCCTCTGCTTCCTGAATGCTGGGATTAAAGGTGTGCGCTACCATTGCCCAGCCTATGTTATCATATCTTAATAAAGAAATTTTATAATACTTGAAGAAACTTTATCTGGACTTTTTATAACAAACTCCACAGTATTAAATAGAGGATATCAGTAGACACTAAAACTTATTTGATGTTCCATCCCAAATTTTCCATGTGCTAGATGTTATTCCATCAATGGAAAACATTCATGTTATACTGGAAAATAATTTCTTCATCAGTAAATATTCTTTGAATCAGATGCTGTAAGAAAACATGGTTGATATTAAGGGAGACATGGCTCTGATCTTCTAGAACATAGATTAAAATGTAAATCCTGAATACTATGTCAACATTTTAAATAATCTGAATAATTTCATGACATAGAGATAATATATATGTATATGTGTGTATGTATATATATATATATAGTTTCACATATACATATATATGTGTATATATATAATTCCAATGCTGTAAATGAAGCTCATCGATGGGTAAGCAATTGGCCTCTCAAGTAGTTACTTCAACCTGATATTCCCTTTCATATTTATGTAAATGAAATATATTTATATAATTTGGCCAAGTTATTGGAAGCAGAAGAAAGTTAATAAATGTGTTGAAAATGTGAGCTCAGTGATTAAGATCACAAGCTTTGGAGTTAGATATATCCATTTCTAATCTATACTAAATCTAAGACTATAAATAAGATGGTAATTCAGCATTTCAAACCTATTTTTCCCTTAATAAAAGGCAAATGATAATATCTCTTACTATGGGATGTGTGAAGTGTTGTATAAGTTAGTTCACATAGAGTCCTCAGCCTGGAGAACAAGTGTGAAACATACATTAACTAATACTAGCAGTACTTGCACTAAGAAACTATTTTAAGTAAAACTGTAATAATAATGGAAGGAAATATACACATTAAACTAATTTTTGCATCAAGATTAATTCTAGTGAAATTAGGCTTTATTAAGTAAGAAACAAAGGAAAACATTTCAAAGTTTTGAATTTGTAGCTCTTATTTATTTCTATGTATTCCATCTTGAAAAATTTTGAAAATATTTTAAAATAATTATAGCTCCCAAGATTGATAGTGTAAGAAGTGTTTCATGGTGAACTCATTTTAGTCACTCTCCTTAACTCACCAATGCTAACTGCTCTAAGAAGGCTACTGACTTGTGTATGAAAATATTGAGCACTTATAGCAATAACTTATCAGTTAAGAGTCTAATAGTTGGGGGCTGGAGACATGGCTCAGCAGTTAAGAGCACTGACTGCTCTTCCAGAGGTCCTGAGTTCAATTCCCAGAAACCACATGGTGGCTCAAAACCATCAGCAATGAGATCTGGTGCCCTCTTCTGTCATGCAAGCAGACCACTGTATACATAATAAATAAATAAATCTTAAAAAAATACATGTGAGAGAAGAAAAGATAAAGAAATTGTGTGGTCTGAGCCGGTGCTATCATTTAAAAAAAAAAGAGAGTCCAATAGTTAATGACTACCAATAATAAGCTGTACTTGTTCCCAAATATGTTTGTTCACAGTTTGCATTAATAAACTATAAAATTGCATTATTTTATAAGGTAAGGTAATGAAATCAGCACAGAAAGACAGAGCACTCTGAAGATGGTAGAAAGACTGAATCAGAGTTGTTTTTTTTTTAAATGGCATACTTTTCTCTGCTATAGTAACTTAAAATATAGTTTAAAATACCACAAAAATGCAGAAGGATTCAGCATGTGACTTGATCCACATACTCTCCATTCAACTTAAAGAGGCTATACTATGTGACAATCCTACTGCAATTGGCAGCAGTCACAGATTAAGTTAGAAAAAAAAACAGTTAAGGGATTGTCCAAAAAAAATTACTGAAAAAGCAGTAACTTTATTTAGTATCAATTATTTCATAAACTAGTAGTTCTAAACCTTCCTAATGCTGTGACTCTTTAACACAGTTCCTCATGTGGTGACCTCAGTCATAAAGTTATTTTCATTGATGCTTCACAACTGTAATTTTGCTACTGTTCTGAATTGCAATGTAAATATTTGTGTTTTCTGATGGTCTTAGATGATCTCTATGAAAGGGACATTTCACCCCCAACGGGGTCACTACCCCGTTTAAGTATTTTAAACCATCTCCTGCAATAGGATAGAAGGCAAAAATATACCCAATAAATCCATCCAATTGTGTGAAAAGATTCTAAATCAGGACAGCAAAGCTTGACGTGCTAGCCATATTTAACAAGATCACAGAGACATAAGCATTGAAAATAACTAGCTGATTGACAAGTAAAACTCATAGGGAGTACACAGAACCCAAGACTCCAGGGTGGAAAAATGTTTCGCATCAGCATCTTTTGGGGCAGCCCCAGGAAGAAGGTAGGTATTGACAGTGAAATATTGAGTATGTATAGAGAGAGCAAACAAGTCAATGCCATGGTCATGTGCTTCCTTTGGAAGCCTTTGGATTGAAGTATTACCCATTGTTGTTTGGGATGCTATTTTTTTAATTGATTTTCATTAAGCTCTACATTTTTCTCTGCTCTCCCCTACCCCCTTCAACCCTCCCTCAAGGTCCCCATGCTCCCAATTTACTCAGGAGATCTTGTCTTTTTCTACTTCCCCTATGTGATGCTATTTCAAATAGGCTCATTGTCACTCAGACTTTGCTCCACTTTTAGTATGCCAGTTTCCATGTTTGTGACTATGGTAGTGTCTGGACACCATGATTCCTTCATGCCATTCTGAACAGGTGGAGGTTGTTACTCTAGCATTGGATGTGTAGCATTTGAACCTCAACCTATATCGTTTTTCTACTTGTATCTCTTTCAAAATTGACTTATGTTTCTTAAGTTTTACTTCCTTTATCTATGAAGACAGAGACTCTTATAACCAGTTCATCAAAGGGCTGTGGGGGTTGGACAAAATACACAAAGTCAACATAGATGTATTTGCATAAAATGTCCTTAAGTAAAATAAATAATTTCTTTACTGCATTCCTTGTGAGGCTTTATATGTAAGAATTCTATGTGCATATAGTTTATTTACTAGTAAAGACGTCAGATATAAACTTAGACACAAAACTAATTAAATGAAACCAAATAAAAGCAGTAGAATTCATCACTCCTTCAGAGAACAAGATTTACAATTGCTTCAGTTATCTTGGGAACAGTGTCTTCAGCCAAGTGTTTCTTGGACATAGTACCTAGTTAGATCGTGTTCATCTTTAGAGCCTGCTCAGTGTGTGCTTCTGAGTACTGGATCACAATGGTCCCTCCTAACTGCTTTGAAGGTGCATGATTTGTGTACTGGATGGATCTCTTATAGGAATACTTGGAACTTCAATGCACACGACGTCTGGAGTCCAGCAAGTAAGCAAATCTAGAATCTCATGCAAGATCTGGAACAAACAGTCCTCCAAACATCCAAACATCAGATTATACCAATCCTATTGCAGCCATGAAAAACCCAGAGACCATTCACAAGCGAGTGGGCCCATCTACCATTGTTTTGTGGTAGTGCACATGCTTGGAGAGAATAAGGTGAAGTCTTCTAAAAAGCCAAGGCTTACAGGATCTTGAGGCAGCATGATTAAAGGTTAGCTAATACTCATAGCTAGGGCTGGAATCTAAACCACACCATTGATCAACATTGACTGTCTTGAGGAGTGAGCTTTGGTGTGTGCTGAGGAGGCCAGTAAGGAGGTCCATTCCCTCTCTTAAATGAAAGATCCTGGGGATCAGTCTTACACAAACTATTCCCTTCCCTATTGTCTAAGGGTTTGATCCTAAAAGAGCCCTCTGCTTCTCCAATCATTCTCTCAGCAACTCTCATGATTTCAACCTATATCTGAGCTCCCTAGTATTCTTATAGGAGATACACCCCAGTGCACAAATCATGCCCATCTGAAGCAGATAGGAGAGGCCATTGTGATCCTGTACTCAGAAGCACATACTGCACAGTCTGTGAGAATCTTCAAGGCCTGCAGCTAGATAGTATGCTCAAGAAACACTAAGGCCTAAGATACTGCTCCTATTGTTACAAGGCTTGTTTTCTGAATCAGTGGTGAATTCTACTCCATGACTTCATTAACTTTTAATGGTAGGATTCAATGTGGATGGATTCATTGACTAGAACTAGAAGGCATGACTTAATGAAAATTTTCCAAAAGTCC